>OVBA01004208.1:0-24391 GCA_900406435.1 Lepidium aucheri | reverse complement strand
TACGGATACTAGATGACATTGTAACCCATCTACAAAGAACACATTCAGAAGTTGAAGATGTGATCCTAAGTACACAATGCCACGTTGTCGAGACACTGTTAAGCGGCCATCAGGCAGCTTGATAAAAACCGGTGACATCTCACAAATATCTGAAAGATAGTCTATGTTCCCGTTCATATGGTTTGAAGCCCCTGTATCTATAACCCAAGATTCAGAAAAATATGTACCTGAGAGACGAGAACCTGATGGAGAAGGTCGCTCATTGAGCATCTGCACCAACTGCTTCCATTGATGATCATTTAACCCACTAAAACCAATCCTATCAGTCTCTGTGATAGCTGACTTTGCGGCCAAAACAGACTCGGAACATTGAGTATGAACATGATTCGCGTGAGCTGTGTTAGATCCTCGAGATTGATTCCCTTTGGTTGTGCTAGTAAGTGGAGATCGAGTTCTTTCTCCCCACCATTCGGGATACCCAATTTTCCTGAAACAGTTTTCAGCAAGATGTCCTTGTTTACCGTAATGTGTACAGGTCACGTTTTTGTCTCGGTTCTCTTTCTGATTCCGTGAACGAGAAGAAGTTTGAACAGCAAAACTAACAGCATCATTACGCTCCTCCAAAAGTCTGCTGGCTCTCTTTGATTCCTCATCCAACGTCACTACTTGGTAAGCTTCTTCCACAGATAGTAATGGTTCTCGTGAAAGCAAAGATGATTTCACAGCACCAAATTGAGCTTCATCTATATATTGGAGATATACGATATATTTGTAATGTTATTTTGGGTAGTTTAGTAATTACTGTATTCAATCACACTAGGTTAACTTGTAAGTATATAAGGCTTGTCTTCTCTTTCCTTTGCAATTTCATCAACGGTTTTTGCTCTTTGGAAATCCGCAAGTCCAGTCCAAAGTTTCGTGAGACGACCATAATATGCTTCAACAGCTGTCCGTTTCTGTTGGCAATTAGCCAATTCTGTCTTCAAGCGTTGAACACGCTCTCCATTCTTTACTGAGAAACGCTTTTGTATGTGCGTCCACAGATCATGGGCAATTTCATGAGGCGATAAAGTGCTACTTAGATCAGGAGCCACAGTAAGTTTGATCCAAGATACCACCATCGCATTATTTGCCCACCAATCATCAATATCATCCGATGTATCCGCAGGTTTTGTGATTGATCCATCAACAAAACCAAATTTCTTCCTAGCCCTGAGTGCAAGTCGCAAATTCATGGTCCATTCATCATAATTAGGACCACGCAACAACGGTTGTGAAATGACTGCACTAGGATTATCGCCAAGAGAGAGATCATAAGGGTCAATCCTTCGACGAGAAAGATCTGAGCGAGTGCTCGTTGGATCCGTAGAATTTTCCATTAGGAGAACACTGCAAGTAGAAACACAATCTCGGTAGAGTAAACGAGATTGAGAAGGTCAAAGAAAGAATAAAAAAAAGAAAGGATCGAAGTGAAACCTAAAAAATATTAGAACCTGGCTTTGATATCATGTCAAGAAACCTATTTGAGTGTAAAGGTGTTCTTATTATTCAACGAAAGAGAAGACAAGCCTTATATATTTACAAGTTAACCTAGTGTGATTGAATACAGTAATTACTAAACTATCCAAAATAACATTACAAATATATCGTATATCTCCAATATTTTATACATTAGTAAAAAAAAAATATTTTCAGTATTATTAATTTTTAATATTTTGACTATAATTCGTTTGTAAAATATCTCTGAAATCTAATCGATAATTATATTTCTAAAACTAAATTTACCAAATTTTGCTCTGGTAATTTAGATAATTTAGCTAATAACTTTGATTTTGGCATCAGAAATTCAATCCTTCCCAAAAATTTAAACTATCCATCAAGCTCTGTCGTCTAGATTTTCGCTTTGGATAGAAACTCATAATCCATTACTCAAACATATGGACAACCTCGTAGATTATATATAGATAAAGAAACAAATAAGTTGGTTGGTCATAAATTATTGCGTCTATAACTTTTCTTCGAACTATGTTCATAAAAGTCCAAATTAAGTGATATCTTTTAGGTTGAAGTAGTGGACAATTGGGTATTTTGTTCGGGTTCGGGGAGAAATCAATCGGTTTTCAATATTTTGGATAAAAAAATTTATACCAATATAGCTAGTAAGCTAGGTACCCAAAAAACAAAAAAGTTGGTTCTGATCGAACAGATTTTGGGTAGATTTCAGATTTTAAAAATATCTGAATGTATGAAAAATACCAAAATATACGAAAAATATTCTAATTATTTTCAAAAAATAACCCAAAATTAATTAATACCCTAAAATGATCCAAATTTTTTCAAAAAATTATCTGAAAATACCAATAATATTTCTATAATATTCGGGTCAATCAGATATCCGATTAAGTATAAGTACAGTTACAAATATTACCTAATACCCATAAATATAAGCAAAGAGAATCATCGAATATTAATAAATACCCATTATCAATACTTTGAAAACCGGACATGACACTGGTATAGCAATATTATTAGATAGTTGGTCAAACCAGTTTAATTGGTCGAACTGAGTTTTTAATTTTATTATATATCACTAAAAAAATAGACGTGTAATGTCATTTATTTTATTTGTTTGCATTAGTTTTAATTGATACAACCATTATTTACATCATTTATAAAAAGAACTCTGATAGTAGTGATTTAAGCAATTAATGTCTCGTGCGGTTGTAAAAGATGCAACAATAATATCATTTGTTATAAATAATGTTAAATCACATATAATATGTTATTTGTTAATAACTAATTCTATATAATGTTATTTATTTAAATGATATAATAATATTAGTGCTATACGCATATTTTTTTAATATATATATATATATGGAGAAAAATAATATATAATATTTAAAATATTTGGATAATACGACAATGTGTAAAAACAGTATAACATATTTGAAAATCTTAAATTAGACCAAAAAAACCTAATTTGATATCTATTAAATAGAAAGAATATGATATATGATACTAATATAATATGACTTCTACGTTCGACAAAAAAATTATAAAACAATACATATCACTACACATATCTAAAACTATTTACTAATATTATTTATGATTTATACAAACACCATTTATATCAGTTATAAATTATAATATATATCAAAGAGTATAAACGAATGTGAATTTTATGGTTTTGAACTTTAATTTTGAGATTTTAGCTTCCTATTTTATAAAACGAAAGTAATAATAAATACAATAAAATTCCAAAAATACATAAGATGTTAATGAACCATGTTTAATAGTGAACCATTCACCCATTTTACCAATTTTTGACCGATTTACTAATTTAACTTAAATTTGGGTTTTAGTTCAACTCCAATCAATTTACTAACTATTCATGATCAAACGGGTCTGACTGGTCGGTCCGATCCGAGTTTTAAAACACTGCCTATTATATACTCAATATCCATCATTTCGGTCTCCGGTTTAGATATTTATAGCTTTCGGTGATTTCGACTTGCTGTATTGAAGTAGAACTATTAAAGGGGTCACTAAGAGACACAGAAAGAGAACAATTATCACTTTCATTTTCCGATAACCAAAACAAAAATGGATATCTCTTTGCTCTGTTTATCTCTTATTACGCTCTTTTCTTTAATCTTTTTCATCAAGAAGATTAAACACTCAAAATGGAATCTTCCTCCAAGCCCTCCCAAGTTTCCAGTCATCGGACACTTACACCAGATCGGAGAATTGCCTCACAGGCCACTTCAACGTCTAGCCGAAAGATACGGACCAGTGATGCTTCTTCACTTTGGATTTGTCCCTGTAACTGTTATTTCATCTAAAGAAGCAGCTGAAGAAGTGCTCAGAACTCATGACCTAGATTGTTGTAGCAGACCTAAGCTTGTTGGGACGAAGTTATTCTCACGAGATTTTAAAGATATTGGTTTCACTCCATACGGGGAAGAGTGGAAGGAGAGACGCAAGTTTGCAGTTCGTGAGCTTTTCTGTTTGAAAAAGGTTCAGTCTTTTCGACATATCAGAGAAGAAGAATGTAACTTTCTAGTCAAGCAATTGTCTGTAGCTTCTGTGGATCGATCTCCTGTTGATTTGTGCAAAACCCTTTTCTGGTTAACCGCGAGTATCCTGTTTAGAGTTGCCTTTGGACAGAATTTTCATCAGAACGAGTTTATCGATAAAGACAAGATCGAAGAGCTCGTGTTCGAAGCAGAGACTGCTCAAGCTAGTTTCACTTGCTCTGATTTCTTTCCCGTAGTTGGTCTTGGATGGCTCGTTGACTGGCTTTCCGGGCAACACAAGAGGCTAAACAATGTTTTCAGTGAGCTCGATGCATTGTTACAACATATGATTGATAATCATTTGAAGCCTGGAAGATTAAAAGAGCATGAAGACATCATCGATTCGATGTTGAAGGTGATTCATGAGCAAGGCAAAAATGATTCCTTAAAGCTCACAGTAGATCATATCAAAGGCATTCTCACGGTAAAATCAAGACTTCCATCAATTACATTGAAATAAGGATCTACAGTACTTTAACTTACTGTTTTAAGTTTGTTGGTAGAATATATTTCTTGCAGGGATAGATACAGGAGCCATCACCATGATATGGGCAATGACAGAACTTGTTCGAAACCCCAAACTAATGAAGAAAGTTCAAGACGAGATCCGAGACAACCTTGGCAACAATAAGGACAAAATCACAGAAGAAGATGTTCATAAAGTTCCTTACTTGAATATGGTAATCAAAGAAACATTCAGATTACATCCTGCAGCTCCTTTGATACTTCCAAGGGAAACAATGGCTCACATGAAAGTCCAAGGCTTTGATATTCCTCCCAAGAGAAGGATCTTGGTTAACGTTTGGGCTATAGGAAGAGACCCAAAACTCTGGACAGACCCGGAAGAGTTTAACCCTGATAGGTTTATTGATAGTCCTGTGGATTATAGAGGACAACATTATGAGCTTTTACCATTTGGGTCTGGTAGAAGAATATGTCCAGGGATGACTATGGGGATTGCTACTGTTGAATTAGGACTGTTGAACTTACTTTACTACTTTGATTGGAGAGTACCAGATGGGATGACTCATAAAGATATTGATTTAGAAGAAGCTGGTACTCTTACAATCGTCAAGAAAGTACCTCTCAAGCTCGTCCCAGTTCGAGTTCACTGATCTGACCAAATGGCTTGTCTAGTTTCTTGTGAGTAGATGGAATGTTCAATGAGCCAGGCTATAAGAGTTGCAGCTTGTAAGAATATAAGATGATCTGCAAAGTCCTTTATTCCATAGTTCACACAGCTCACCATTTATAACTTAATTCACTTCTTCGTAGGGAATTCAGAATTCGTTTACTTGCTTGGTTGTTGATTTAGCTATATAAAGTTGTTTTCTGGATTTAATGCAACAGATAAGAATTAAGAAGATCATATTGATCAGTTAGCGTTTTCAGGATAAAGACTGATGAGATTTTTGTTATAATTCTTCTTGGACAAGTAGTTTCTGCTCTTAAAAATAACAGAGTAATGGTGATCTTAGACAATCACATAAGTCTAAGGAATGAACTTAGAGGTCCTAAAGATTACATTAAAGGCACTGAAGCAGTCCACTCAATGAATTCAGATGTTCTTGTCATTGTTTTTGGTTTAACCTTGAGGTTAGCTGTTAGCATATCTCCTATCATTACTCTGTTTCTATTTGTACTCTGTTTATATAAGGCAAGTAGGTTAGATTCTTACGGTATATAAGTTTGTAAAGGTCCGATCATGATAATCAAGAATTCTCTTCAAACTTTCTCTGCGGCTGTGAAATTATCATAGTATTAGAGCCCAAAATTTTGGCCCATCAGAAATGCATGAGGATATGGGTCTGTTGTGAGTCTGGCCCAATATGCATGTATCATGATGATGCGTATGTTGTGGAGACCATTCTAATCTAATATATATAAGGTAGGAACCAATCCACTCATTGTCAATTGGTTTTAAGTTGATATTCTCTTCAAATTTTCTCTGCGGCTGTGAAATTATCATTAGCTTTATTAGAAACCCTTTGAGGTTAGCTTTATTAGAAAACTAGTGTTTGAGATCCATTGGTATGGATTTTGGAACGCTTGGAAAGGATCAAGATCAGTAAGTAATGAATTAGCAGTCACAAATTATCTTGTCTAACATATCAAGTTAATAAATAGTCAATAAATTTTGACATATAATCGAACTTCCTAATAGATGTTCTTCGTCACAAGACATCGTCAAGAGTTAGAGACTGTTGCCTCTCTGTCTAATCTTTAACATATCCTCATATGCTTTTGGTGTGATGATTATGATAGGACTTTAAGAGATCCCGATGTGGATGACCAACGGTTCAAAGAGATCAATGAGAAATTAGACAAGATGAACAAGACATTTCTTATTAGCCAAAGAGTAATTAACTACATTGGAGAGTTTGAAAGGTGTCAACAAG
Source organism: Lepidium aucheri (assembly GCA_900406435.1). NCBI lineage: Eukaryota > Viridiplantae > Streptophyta > Magnoliopsida > Brassicales > Brassicaceae > Lepidium > Lepidium aucheri. The sequence continues at coordinate 17,910 of OVBA01004208.1, read as the reverse complement.
GTAGCCAAGAGACAGGAATTGGAGGTAGTAAAGAAATGCATAAACTATTTGGAAACCAAGAGGGATTCTAAGGTTAACTTTCAACCAAAACTATTGATATAATTAGGGAGTAATATTACACATCGGAGAATGGAAATGATCATAAGGGTAAACTTTCAACCAAAATTATAAGAACTATTAGGGAATAACATACTACATCAGAAGTGGAAAAGGATCATCTCTAGTATACATAAGATATGAGTCTTTCCACTCATTACCAATTGATTTCAGTTGGAAGTCTAATAAAAATCACCTCAACCTCTCTTATTTGGAGCACTAAATTGGAGAAACCTGAGACCAATTTAACCTCCACAACAAAATCAATGTCAAGCTTTCAAACTAAGCCATTTGTTAACTTTCAACAAAGAGAGTTCCAAAACAATCAAGAAGGATTTTAAATGCCATCCTATCAACCAACCTTCCAATAAGGGTAGTAACCACGCAGCTACATAGCACATAATCTTCAAGGATGATACGTTTCTCGCTTCAGAATTGAAAATGGAATTAGAATTTTTTGAAATTTCTTTGGAATCGCGATTCCAAAATTGAAGATTTCAAAGCTTAGTGAAAACTTACGATTCTGAACTGGAAGCATTTTGGAACCTCAAAAATTGTCCATATCATATGAAAATCTTTAAAAAACTACACAAACCAACAACTAATTTTTTGGTTTCTAGTTTACTATACAGTTTAGTTTAGTTTAGTCAATTCTGATTAAAACAATAAATTTAAACAATAAAAGACTTTCAAAATTGTTTTATTTTAAAATAATTTATAATATTTAAATTATAAATTGGATTTTGTTATAGAAAAAATTTATTTTAATATAATTATGTTTAGTGACTTATAATATATATATATATATACACGCTTCCAACATGAACCCGCTTTCTTAAATTTTCTTAAAAACTCAATTCCACGCTTCTAAATATTTTTGGTTCCGCGTACCTGTTTATGATTCCATGCAGTTTAGCCATGCAGCAACAACTTTCAAAGACAAGTAAATACTTCTACTCAAGTTACACAAAATTTTGACATGAAGAGTATGATTAAACAACTACTAGAGGGTCAAGCAAAAGGGCAATTGGATATTAGCAAGAGAATGACTGAGATTCATAGCAAAGTTGATGAAAGGTACAATCATCTACAAGCAGAGATAGACAGAATCAACACTCACATCAAAAGTCTTGATAACTAAATAGCTCAAGTTGTCAAACAGAGATTGGAGCATCACATACAAATAATTTGTGTCAAGTCCCTCTGTAGCACACAACTTCACCAAATCAACTTTGACATTAATCATGAGAAGGTAGAAGAAATAATGAGATTACATGATTGGGTAATTTGCAACTTGATGCTTCTTTTTGTGCAAGTGTATGATTTATATATTATTATAAGTTAATTTTCTGACCAAATGGACAGACTTGACAACAAAAAAACATCTTTCTTAAAGTAAACCTATTCAATGATTAAAGTAAACTTTCTTAAAGTAAGTTCTTAAGGATAGATTAATTCCGTTTTGGATACAAACTCATGATCAACCAGTCAAACATGTGGACCAACGTAGGTTATAGATATTGTCGGATTCGAGTGGGAAAAAAAAACACATTAAAAAATTGGACGGTCATAAATGGTTGCGTCTATAGTTTCTCTTATAAAAAATTTTCATAAAAGTCCAAATTTAGCTACGTGTTAGGTAAAAGTATATAACATGTTCCAATAGCCAAAAAAAAATATCCGTATAATTTCACCACTAAATTTTTATATAATAATGAATATACCTAAATTTATTTAGTTGTTAATTACATACAAAATTAAAATTAAAACTCTAATTCTAATCAAAATATCACGTATAGTACTAAAAACATCCAAAATTTATCTCTCTTCTTAATTGCACACAAAACTAAAATTAAAATCTTATCCAATTTCAAATTTTGAATTTTTATAAACATAAATAAAAGTACTGAATTCGGACCCGATATATACTCGAACTAAACCGATTCAAAATTAAAAATACTCGAATAAGTCTTAAACCAATAGAACCGAAAACCTGAAAAAACTCGACCCAAAAATGACTCTGTTAACAAAAACCTATCTTGGTTGTTGACTGTTTTTGATGCTATATATATTAGTTCGGGTGAAATTAGATTTTTAACTATGATTTTTGTGTGTAATTAACAATAAATGCAAATTTCAGGTGTTCCTACTTCCTACTACTATATGTAATAGTTTGGATGGAATTAAAATTTTAAATTTAGTTTTGTGTGAAATTAACAAACGTCTCAATGTTTAGGTATATTCATAAATGAAAGTTTTGAGGTGCAATTAAAACGATCACCCTTATAAAAACCAACAGATTATACTTATCCTACCCAAAGCACACGTGAACATTTATATTTTTTTATCAAATACCGAATATAAATAAATAGAACATTTAATTCTATAATCAAAGTTTACATCAAATAATCATCGTAAAAATTCGAAAATTTACAGTAATATAACATGTAAAAAAAGTACTAGAAAACAAATACGTATTTCAAACCTTCACAATGTCCTACTGATAACTTAGCAACTAGTCTATTGAGTTTATCTAATCATTAATGTATCTTATCGCTTTCGGTATGGACAATGTAGATCTCGAGTTGTCGTGTTGAACTATTAAAAGTAACAATAAGAGACAGAAACAGAACAATTATCAGTTTCATTTTCACAAAAATGGCGATCTCTTTGCTCTGTTTTTCCTTCATTACACTCATTTCATTAATCTTCTTCTTCAAAATGATCAAACACTTAAAATGGAATCTTCCTCCAAGCCCTCCCAAGTTTCCGATCATCGGACACTTACACCATATCGGAGAAATACCTCACAGACCACTTCAACGTCTAGCCGACAGATACGGACCAGTGATGCTTCTTCACTTTGGATTTGTCCCTGTAACTGTTATCTCATCTAAAGAAGCAGCTGAAGAAGTTCTTAGAACTCATGACCTAGACTGTTGTAGCAGACCTAAGCTTGTTGGGACGAGGTTACTCTCACGGGATTTTAAAGATATTGGTTTCACTCCATACGGTGAAGAGTGGAAGGAGAGACGCAAGTTTGCGGTTCGTGAGCTTTTCTGTTTGAAAAAGGTTCAGTCTTTTCGACATATCAGAGAAGAAGAATGTAACTTTCTCGTCAAGCAACTGTCTGTAGCTTCTGTGGATCAATCTCCGGTCGATTTGTGCAAAACCCTTTTTTGGTTAACCGCGAGTATCCTGTTTAGAGTTGCCTTTGGTCAAAACTTTCACAAGAATGAGTTCATCGATAAAGAAAAGATTGAAGAGCTTGTGTTTGAAGCTGAGACTGCTTTAGCTAGTTTCACTTGCTCTGATTTCTTCCCTGTTGCTGGACTTGGATGGCTCGTTGACTGGCTTTCCGGGCAACATAAGAGGCTGAATGATGTTTTCATGGAGCTCGATGTGCTGTTTCAACGCGTGATTGATGATCATTTGAAGCCTGGAAGATCAAAAGAACATGAAGACATCATTGATTCAATGTTGAACGTGATTCATGAGCAAGGCAAAAATGATTCGTTAAAGCTCACGATAGATCATATTAAAGGGTTTCTCGCGGTAAGATCAAGACTTCCATTACACACAATAACATTGAAGGATCTTATGTACTTTACTTACTTTTTAAGTTTGTTGGTAGGATATATTTCTTGCAGGGATAGATACAGGAGCCATCACCATGATATGGGCAATGACAGAGCTTATTCGAAACCCGAGACTAATGAAGAAAGTTCAAGACGAGATCCGAGGCAACCTTGGCAACAATAAGGAGAAAATCACAGAAGAAGATGTCGATAAAGTTCCTTACTTGAAGTCGGTAATCAAAGAAACATTCAGATTACATCCTGCAGCTCCTTTGATACTTCCAAGGGAAACAATGGCTCATTTCAAAGTACAAGGCTTTGACATACCTCCCAAAAGAAGGATCTTGGTTAACGTTTGGGCTATAGGAAGAGACCCAAAAGTTTGGACAGACCCGGAAGTGTTTAACCCTGATAGGTTTATTGATAGTCCTGTGGATTATAGAGGACAACATTATGAGCTTTTACCATTTGGGTCTGGTCGAAGAATATGTCCAGGGATGCCTATGGGGATTGCTACTGTTGAATTAGGACTGTTGAACTTACTTTACTACTTTGATTGGAGAGTGCCTGATGGGATGACCCATAAAGATATTGATTTAGAAGAAGCTGGTACTCTTACAATCGTTAAGAAAGTACCTCTCAAGCTCGTCCCAGTTCGAGTTCACTGATCTGAGGAACTTTTCTCTTGTTCTCCTTTCTACACTTACCAAAGCTTCCTTCTTTGTTTATTCACAAAATCTTCTTTCCAAGAGAATATCAATTTGTACAAAGATAAAAGCAAAGTAATGAAGTTTTTCTCTCTATTGAATATCAAAACTTAAAATTGAATTTTGGTCCACTATGGAAAGATTCTTCTTCATCTCCATCTTTCTTCTTCTGTTCCTCATCATCAAAATCGCTGCTTTACCTCTCTCCACCGACTCACGCTGGATCGTCGATGACAGCAACAAAGGGCGGCGCGTGAAGCTCACGTGCGTCAACTGGCCGTCGCATCTTGAAACCACCGTGGCTGAAGGGTTGAGTAAGCAGCCATTGGATTCGATAGCTGAGAAGATTGTTTCAATGGGTTTCAATTGTGTTAGATTGACTTGGCCTCTCTATTTAGCTACCGATGAATCTTTCTCCAACATCATGACTGTGAAACAATCTCTCCGCAAGTATGGTCTTTTTGAAGCTATTTCTGGTTTTCAAGCTCATAATCCAAACATGATTAATCTTCCTCTTATCAAAGCTTTCCAGGTACTAACAATCAAAGTCTTAACCTTTCTGGTTTTGACTTTTCTTCCTCCTTGATCAATTTCTAAATGAAGAAGATCATTGTTTTTTGGGTTGCTGGATTAGCTTTGTTAAGTTCTTTTCTAGAATGAAGAAGATGAGATTTTTGTTATCCTTCTTAAACAGGAAGTAGTCACTTGTCTTGGAAACTACAGAGTAATGGTGATCTTAGACAATCACATAAGTCAACCTGGTTGGTGTTGTAGTGATAATGATGGAAATGGGTTTTTTGGAGATAAACATTTTAACCCTTATCTTTGGATCAAAGGACTGAAGAGAATGGCATCAATGTTTGCTAATGTTTCATCAAATGTTGTTGGTATGAGTTTAAGGAATGAACTTAGAGGTCCTAAACAGAACATCAAAGACTGGTACAAGTATATGAGAGCAGGAGCTGAAGCAGTCCATTCAGTGAATCCGAATGTTCTTGTCATTGTCTCCGGTTTAAATTACGCTACTGACTTATCCTTTCTCCGAGACAGACCTTTTCAAGTTAGCTTTGTTAGGAAACTGGTGTTTGAGATCCATTGGTATGGATTTTGGAGCTCTTGGGAAGGACATAACTTTAACAGGGTTTGCAGGAGAGAAACCGAAAACATCATGAAAATGTCGGGGTTCTTGCTTGAAAAAGGGTTTCCTTTGTTTGTCAGCGAGTTTGGGATTGATCAAAGAGGGGATAATGTGAATGACAATATGTTTTTAAGTTGTTTTTTGGCTTTAGCAGCTGATCTTGATCTAGATTGGGCACTATGGACTGTTGCAGGAAGCTATTACATAAGAGATAAAACTATTGGATCAGATGAATGTTTTGGAGTTTTGGATTGGCATTGGTCAACCATAAGGAATTCAACCATTTTACAGATGATTGCTTCAAATCAGTCCCCAATTGAAGGTACACAATTTGTTTTCATAACTATTGTTTTAGTTGATCTCTTGATTGATGACATAATGAAACAACTCTGAAATATTCAGGACCAGGTCTAATTGATACTCAGCCAAAGAAAGCTTGGTTCTTAGAATAGATCAGGAAGCTGGAACTTTAGCTTTCACAATGCTGAAATGTGTACCAGATCTTATAAGACTTTTGATTGCAATTCTTACTTTGGAGTTTGTATAACATTGTATCTTCGTTACGCATAATACTTACACTGTACATATTTACTTACAAAATCTAAATTTAAGATAGAAAAAAAGATGGAGATCTTACATTAGCCAAATATAAACAAATTTTGCAGTAAACTTCCATGGAGTGTTGTTTCTTCTTTACTTATATTAAGAGTCTAGAGATCTCGGCGTGATTGTGACCTTAAGACCATGTTTCATATACAAAGTAGTTGTAATTCTAGGGACAACAACATGATCTTGATCAACCTTGATTGAGTAATTCAATAAGATTGAAGCAGCCACCATTTTCATCTGAAAGTAAGCAAATGTTTTCCCTAAACATAGCCTTGGACCAGCATTGAAGACAACGTATTTAAACTGATCTTCACTCACATATTGTCCTCTTTGTATCCATCTCTCTGGTTTGAACAATTCACAGTCGTTGCCCCAAATCGATTCCATCCTTCCCATTGCATAGACCGAGAAGTAAACCCTCGAACCCTTTTGCAAGATAGTCCCATCTGGAAACACATCTTTCTCCATCGCTTGTTTCATTTCCGTTGGAATTGGTGGATAGAGTCTAAGAGATTCTGACAATGCTGCTTGTAGATAAACCATCTCGTTTAGTTCTTTGACAGTGAAGTGACAAAAACTCTCTCTGGTTTCATGGTCCTTGTTCTTCTCTCTATGGCTCAGAACTTCTCTGATTTCACAGAGAACCTTGTTTTCGACTTCAGGGTGTTTTGTTATCAACCAGAAGAACCAAGTAAGCGCAACAGAACTCGTGTCTCGTCCAGCTAAGATGAAGCTAGTGCTAAACTGTCTGAAAAACTTGATTCGATCACTTTCATTGCTCCTTTTATGACTTTCAATCTGTATTAGCCTCGATAAGACATCGGATTTGCTATTAGCTAATGTTCCTTCATTCTTGAACATCGCGATTCGATCTAAAACCAAGTTGTCCACAAACATGTGAACGGTCTCAATCGCTTTCCTCAGACCTTTCTCATAACCAAAATCGAAATACTTCATTGGTTTCCACATAAATGGTGGAACCATGAATCGATACAGTGTAGACTCTGTTGCTTCTTCAAACGCTTTAGCAAATGGAACATCAGGAAGATCATCATCCAAAGTTCCTGGATCATCACCAAGACCAGCAATACAGATGTTATCAAACGTTAATCTGAAAAGAATCTCTTGAAGATCAAAAGCTTCTTGTGATTTAGAGAAACTATCCAACACTTTCAAGAGCTTCCTCTGTATCAAATCTCTTGTCGTCTGAAAAGAATGCTCACCGAATCGAGTCGAATGCATCTCAGTAATGATAATCCTTCTCTGTTCTTTCCAAGCTTCATCATCTGCATTGAAAATACCATCTTCAAGCAAATCATGGAATCTCTCTCTGTAAAACTCTCCTTTTGGGAAGTTCTTAAAATTGGTTTTGAGCATGTATTCGATGTTTGCAGGATCACTAGTCATGGCTCCATAAGATTTACTAAACCAGATTGCTTGGTACGAAAACGTTCCTTTGCTGTTCGTCAAACACTTTGTTAGCCATTCATACGCTTCGTGAGCATTGAGGAAGAACTCAGGAGTGATTCCAAACACAGGCCATTGAATTGGTCCACCTTTGTTAGTTAGCTTGGCTTGCAAGCAACTAAAAAGGAATAAGCCTAACAATGCAATGGATACATCTTGAAGACAGAGATGAGCAGAGATACGATCTAACAATGTCAATACAGAGTATTCATTAGACATTTTTTGTGTAAATTTTTAGAGTGACGAACTATAAACACGAAAATCTTTTGCCTAACATAGAAGATTTAGTGTTTTTATTTCGTAAAGATATGTAAATCGATGATTCAAAGAGAGGATTCATCCATTGTTTGGTGCTTTATTGCTTAATTTTTTATTTTAAGAAGAAGAAGAAGAAGAAGACACTTTCTTGTATTACACGAAAAGTCATGTTTGGGGTTGAAAATGCAAATTGTGTTTTTTGGTGTCGTAAGAAAATTAAAGAATGAAGCTACAAATGCATAACTTGCATGTTAAATCTGAAATTTGGATTCAAAACTCATAAATAATGTTAAGAGTTTCATCAAATAGTGACAAAATTTTAGTTGATTCTCATCAAATTGTAACCAAATTTATTAACCCTGTCCTTGAACGTTGGCCTAGGCAAACATTGTCCGATTAACTAAAATCGGATACATTAAAAGACCAGAATAATTTAGCAGGCACTTTAGCCTGTAATTAGGCCATTTAGATTTCTAGAGAAAAAAAATATCAATAAAATCTTATTAAAAAATTCAAAGAAAAAAGTAAAACTTTAATTATTCATTATAAGGGTGATGGGTCTAATTCCACCCAATAACTTTCATATAATATGAATATACTTATATTTTGAAGCTCTTATTAATTACACACAAAACTAAAATTAAAACTCTAATTCCACCCGAATTATCACATATAGTACCATAAACATCCAAAATTTACCCCTCTTTTTAATTGCACATAAAATTAATATTAAAAATCTAATTTTACATAAACTAACATAAGTAGTATTAGAAACACCCATATGATCAAGATAGTTTTTTGTCAATATAACCATTTTCGGGTCAAGTTTTACTTTTAAAATTGGATTCATTTTGATTATAAATCTGGTTTGAATTCAATATTTATGTTTACTTTCATAAAAATTCAAAATTTAAAATTTGTCTGCAATTAAAAAAAAAAAGATAAACGGTGAATGTTTCTAGTACTAAATGTGATAGTTCAAAATAGTAAATTTTTGGATATTATGACGCTGATATTGAATGTTTTGGAGCAAAAAGGCTGATTTTTTTTCAGGTGGAAACATTTGCATTCAATATTATTATTTTATACATTAATAATGCTATACCAAAAAAGAAATAATTTATAAAAAAATGAAAGTTTTTATGGGAAATGGTTAATTATATTTTAAAATTTGAAATTTGAAAATTCTAATTTGAAAATTGTTTATTTCAATTTTACATGAATTTTTATCTATTGTCGAATTGTTTAGTTACGATAATAGATGGGCCATTTTAACCAAACAATGGGGCCAACAAATGGGCCTCCAAAAAGGCTTTTAAAATAGGTAAAAGAACAGTGATGATGATGATGATAGAAATGGTGAAAAAATATACCAGAAGACAGGTAACACTGTGAAAATAATAAACAACAGTGGTGTTATAGTCTGGCCAGTTTTATCTTTGCTCCGGAAACTTGAACATCTCTCACTTTTATATCTAAGAGAGTTCACCATTATGAAGCAATTCTCTATTTCTAATCATCAAATTTTTAAAATTAAGATTCGAAAAATCTCTCAATACGATGAATCGATGACGAAAATATTTAGCCATCGGATCTGAGATTTGTTGCATTCAAACCAACTCGAAATTCACAAACCTATTGATCGGATTGATGGTTTTGATTATACGCTTCCGGTGACACGCCCTTCAGGGTATTTGAATTCCCAGACGAAGAGCGCAACGCCTTTCGAAAGCGATCTAAACAAAAACAAAACTCAAATTGAAATCGAACGAAAAATATGAAGAAGAAGAAGAAGAAGTTAGAATGTTGACGGCTATGGTTATTGACTGGATCTTCTAAGAACTAGGGTTTAGAGTTTTGTTCTTATATAGAGATATAAGGAGACGAATGGGTTTAGGGTTAATTCATGGAAATGACAATAATGGGCCTAGAGTTTAAGGCCCATTATGTTTATGGACCATAATCTTTATTGTATTAAGTCTTTTTGGGCCGCTTTTAGGAGAATTGTTCAGTTTTGTTCCAAAAACACAGAAAATAATTTTGGACCATAATCGAATAAAATTGTTCGATTCCTACTAGTTCTCGATCCTGAAGTTTGTATGAAACCTGTCCGATTTTTCTGAAAACTTTTGCATTTCTAGAGCCTATGGAAGTTGATAGCTTTTGCATTTCTAAAATGATCTCATATCGAGTCGCAAGATAGCTAGTTTAAAAAGTGAGCATCGTGTGTGGAAAGTAGACCATCTTAAAGCAAAACGTCAAATATATGCAAATTTCCTGAAAAAACCATTCAACATATAAAAAAGGAAGTCACAAAGTTCTAAGTGCTCAAAACCATAATCTCATACTATAACATCTATTGATGTTATTCATTGGACTATTCTTACCTTTCATGTTTAGTGATATATTTTGCTTCGTCGAAAAAAAAAATCAGAAAAAAACTGTCTACTGGGCCATAGAAGGCTGATGGTAGAGAAACAAAAGGCCCATTTAATAGTCTCCAAACAAAAACCGGCTTAGCTTGTCGTGCAAGGATTAACCCTCTCCGGCTCTCTCCCTTTCTCCTCTACCATTTCTGACCACAAGCTAATCTCGTAAACCCTAGCAGCCGCTATTTCTTTTAACGATGGCCAAGAAGAACAAGAGATTCTTCTAACCTCCTCCTGCCCTAGAAGAAAATAGTCATCATATTATTTTGTCTCTCTCCTATGTAAGGGAGTGTTGGAACCTGGTTCGGAAAGTAACGTAAATCTCAACGAGCAAGAGATAAAATCTGAGGTTAGAAGATTATGGGGAAGTTGTGTAATAACTCTTCTTATGATGTTTCATTGTTCTTGTATTTTCTCAAGTTTTTGCTGGTTTTTCTTAATCATTATTACTTGTATTCCAATGGCAGGAAACCAGAGAACTGACGAAAGCTATCAAAGAACTAACCACAACTATAAAAAAACTAGAAGAAACTCTACAAACCAAACCCGATCTACTTGAGCTGGTTCCATTAAAGGTATTATTAGTGTGTTTGGTACTTGATTTGTAAGATGATGATAGCACTAGAGGCCTGACTTAAAATGGGTAAAGCACTGCTTTAGGTGCCAAAATAATATAAGAATTAAAAGGCATCAAAATCTCAAAAATCTATGGTAGTCTAACTGTTAGTTATTCCATTTGTACTTCAAGTTCGAGCCTTTAAATGTCTATTTTGTTTTTATGTTTATATTATATGGGCATGAAATTTAGGTTTTGCTTTAGGCAGAAATTTTTTATTGGGCCGACTCTGATGATAGTTTCGATACAATATTACACTTTAGTTATAGCAATTTAATGGTAGTAATTCTAAAGAAATATCTTCCATTTGTCCATAGGAGGGTATCCAAGAGAAATTAGAAGATGAAGATGCTTGCTGTTTTGAATGTAAAGAAGCCGAGAGAGATAATAAGTACACCATATTCGTTAAAGGGTTTGAATATTTGCGTCCTAGGAATGAAATCAAGAAAATGTTGACAAGTATTTTCAGTAAATGTGGAAAGATAGTAAGGTTATTTGTTCCGTTTGAGTGTAAAACTCGTCTTCCCTTGGGATATGCTTTCATTAATTTTGAAGTTGGAACCATTGACAACCTAAAAGAAAGCATTGACAAGGCATTGGAATTCAATGGACTTTACTTGCAAGGAAAGCAGCTTCTGGTGACGATGGGTTCAAAAAGAGGAACCTATGGCTACACCGACTTTCATGGTTGTGATCGTTGTAATGCATTTCCTTATTCTTATGTTTACATGTAATTCTTTAAAATACATAAAACTTTTACTTGCTTATTGATTCTTGTTTCTTAATAACTTTTTTCATTAATTTATGAATATTTGCAGTGGTCCTGGACAAATCGAAATATGATGGAAGCTCTTAGACCAACATTATCAAAGGTTTTATAATAGGTTTTTAGCTTATTTTATTATTAAAAAACTTAATAACTCCTATGAAAATTTTTTTCAAAAAATTTTCTTAATGAGTCTCTTAATTTATTTTATTATTAAAAAATTTATTCTTTCTCATTTTTTACTCTCTCCTCTTTTTTATTTTTTCTTTTCTTTTTTAATTCTCTCTCATCTTTTCACTTTCTCTCCTCTTCTTACTCTCTCCTCTTTTTTACTCTGTCTCATCTTTTTACTCTCTCTCTTCTTTTCACTCTCTCTCCTCTTTTTTACTCTCTCTCCTTTTTTTACTCTGTCTCATCTTTTCACTCTCTTCTCTTTTTTACTCTCTCTCCTCTTGTCATACTTAATATGTTTAAGATTAAGTGACAAACAAGTGATTTACCCTAGAATTCAGACCTACTCATTTCAATGCATTACCATATATAGAATTCTTTGATACTAGCTTTGCATTCATGTACATCTGCCTATCAAAAGAAGTGAGAATCACATATCAGGCATGTAAGAACAGATTATCCAATAATAAGTATCCAACGTGTGTTCGATGCCACTCACGTGCGATTATGTAAAATATCACCAAATATAAAAACCCACCAAATCTTCTAAAATTCCATATCCAATACACCCCTAAATTTGTTGATCAAAAAATTGTTGACAGAAAAAAAAGTATGAGTATGATTGATAAAATCCAATATGTTTTCGGGAAACAAAATGTTTCTTTTAACTACCAATCACTATTTTGTTTAATTCAGTAGTTAAAATGACTGATTAAATAACATTTCTCATCTTTTAATCACTATTTTATTCGTTAAAAAGGTCATTTAAACAACTTATATAATGAGTGGTTGCAATCTCCAAACACTTGTTTACAAAATTAATATAGCTCACTAATTTTCATATTGATATTACTTTTATTTTAAAACATTTTCTAACTATTGTTTCTAGTCGAAGAAAAGAAAAGAAAGAAGGGAATTTAGAATTTGAGCTTTTACTATAGATCGAATTTTATCGATCTAATTATAATAAGATTGACAAAAAAAATTATTGTTTCTAATTGCTTGTTTTTTAAATAGTTTTTTAGGATAAATACTATTCTTTCAAAAGCATTGTTTAAAGCATAGTTACCAAATTTAAACTAATACAACTTTTTTTTAATTGGATCAATAAATTCCAATTTATAGTTAAATTTTTTTAAATTGAAATTAAGTAGATTTTGAATTCAGCCACTAATACTAAAATTATATAAGGACAAGCTAACTGCTTTTTGGTCATATAAAATTAAATTAAAATTTTTTTGATAATAGTAAAAGGAAAAAACGATAAACAGAAATAAAACAAAAGACATATAAACATCAGAAGAGTAGGACATGAGAAGACTAAAGTTGTAGTCAACGATCACTATCAAGTCTGCCATGCACCAAATAAGGTGGATATCAAACCACGTGTCAAAGCCCCATGAATCAGAGAGATATGCAGAATGTGATCATCACTAGCTCAGAGGTCTCTATTGTCCCTTTCACATGTCACTGTGATTAAGACAGCTAAACACACTAGAACTAAGATAGTATTTGCTTCTTACCCTAGGTCAACGCAATTTTAGTCTCCATTCAATATTGCATTTAAAAGTACGAATTTCAATTCCAAAATGTGGGTATCCGAATTCGGTTAGTTCGGGTAGATTCGGGTTAGATTATTCAGAATTTCGGTACTTATCAAATTTTAAATTTGTTTCGAATTAACTGAAATACAAAATTTGGATTGAGTAGAGTTTCGAATTTGGGTAGTTCTTAATGATTCCGAATTAACCTAAAAATTTTAAAAGAAATTAAAAAAAATCCAAAAAATACTAAAATTCGACGCAAACTGATCCAAACTGATCCGAATCACTAAAAAACCAAAAAATTAGTTAAAAATCTTTAAAAATCCCAAAAAATACTAAAAATTTGGTTGACTAGATACCTGAACTACTCAATCTAAATTACTACCGGAATTATAAAATGAAATATCTACCGAACTATCCGAATATGGAATATATGCGCAACTCGAATTACTTAATATTCGGTTCGCAATTCGGGTCAGATTTTATTCCCAAGACTACCAAAACCTATTACTACTTTCTTTATTGAAATCATAAATAAACAAAAAAGAGCTCTGTGGCATTGCATTTTAAGGTTTTCTCATTTGCTTGACTTTGTGTTTCATTGTTATATAACTTTTTAGAATGTGACCTTTTAGAAGTTTTCATGAACTAAATTAATTCATGTTGATAACCAAAAGGAAGTTTAGATTCTAGATTGTTTATCTTGTCTACTTACACTTTTTTCATATCTTATAATACACAAAAAACAAAACAACACTTAGAAAGATGTTTCCTCCTTACATAGATAAACCATCATCTTCCTGACTGTTATTATGGTCACTACCACAACATGATTCACTAACAGAGTTATCTTGACCGTCCATTTGCTCATGATTGAGATTGATGTTGATAGAAACTGGTTCTGTTAACTGCTTCCCATCTCGTGGAGGTGAGAAGACTACCGGAAGATAAAGCTCAGCCTCACATGGAAACTTTGAGCTCTTGAAATGTTCCTTCAGATCTTCCAAACCCTTTAAACACATTGTAACCAAAATTATCAACTTTATCATAATATTTAGGACTTTGGTATATATCAATCACATGCAAATCCATGCATTGACTTAACAAAGCATGTACCTGAACTCTTGCATAAGTGATTTGGCAAATCTTGCGAGAATTAAAAACCTCCCAATGTTGAAGATGAAAAGCTTTGTAAAACCTCCAAGCTGCTTCAGGAGATGTCATGTTCACAAACCCATAACCAACATTGCACTTGTTGCTACAACAAACCAAAGATTTATGAGTTTTGCTACAAATTATGTGACACAAACTATATATATTTCGAAGTTTGATTACTTGAAATCCATTGGGAGATAGACGAAATCATAAGAAGAAAATGGCTGATGATCATCGTGCTCCTTAGTGATTGCTTCGTTGATGTGAAGGCAATGATTGTCAAGCATATTTAACAGCAACTTTTGACTACACATATAAAACAAAAAGAGTTAGAAAAAATTCCTCAAAAATAAGACCCACAAGAATCTAAGCATCCATTAAAATGCTAAGTCAATTAAGGTAATGATCAAATAAGAATATAATTAAAAGCTTGATGGAACATAACATAATAAAGAATTTTATCTAGAATATAAACCTTTGAATACAAATCCATGTGAAAAATATTTTAATAAGAGATTAGTAAGATCTAAAATAATTAACAATCCTAGAGTTTGAAAAAGCTTATCACTTTAAATTTATAATTATACTTTATAGCAAACTTAGAAAGATTTTATAATCTTAGCCACCATAGTTTCTTATAGAATAATTGAAAAGAAAACTTATAATAATTATTATCAATTTTAGATTACAAAACCGAACCTGTACTTGTTTGGTATGTTTTTAATCATCAAAGTGGTACGTTGATCTCTGCAATTTGAATCTTCCATGGTTTCTTCACTAATAAGAAACTGACTTAGTTCCATATTCTTCATATGTCTCTTCTTCCCCAACTTAACCAAGTTCTTACTCTTTGTTTCTGTCTGTTCAGATTCCAATCCTAGAGTCTTATTCTCATCTTCATTGATGATACACAACGATCTCATAGAACCTTCAACAGCCACAACTCCATTATTAGGGCTCACTTGGATCTTGTTTTGATCTTTCACTAAATTCACAGATTGCCTCAAAGAATGAGCTTGAAATGGTGGCATTTGATGCGGTTGAAACATTTGAAACGGTAGCTGCGGTTGTCTAGATGACCTGAATTTGTTCTTAAGTCCACCTGGTCGACTAAACTCGATAACAACTTGTTTCTCACCGATCATTTCACCATTCATTCGATCATAAGCTTTTGCAGCATCTCTAATATCATAAAACTCAATGAACCTTTGATGTTTCTTATATGGCGTCTCTCGTAACTCTTTGATTGGACCTATAACAAAAATTCTCACAATAACAAACGGTCAGGTCCAATTAAAAATGGCACAAATAAATGGGACAAAAACCTAAAACAGACAAGTTTACAGTTTTTCATGCAAAATTATACTCCTTCGGTCTCATTTTATAAGGATTTTAAGCTTTTTCACAAAGACTAAAACCTATATATTAAATATTCTTAAAAACTGTTTGAATATTTAATTTAAATTCAATCTAACCAATCATAAATAATTCTGCAAAATATTAAAGATCAAATGATATTAACTTCATTAAATTTTGCTTAGAACTAACCAAAACACTTTGTAAATTAAAACAAAATAAAAATCTTAAATAAAAACGTAAAAACATGTGTTTAATCATAAATAACACCGTTTAAAATTTGGTCATGCGAAAAAATAAAAAATTAAACTATCTTATAGTTATTAAACATGCAATAGTAATAGTTAGTTTATTTTTACATTACCAAAAAAATCGTTTAATTTATGATAAAAATAATAGAATTGAAATATTTTTTAAGAACATTTTCCAAACAAATCCATGATTAATGTAAATAATTAGAGTCGTAATTATATCATAGCTCAACACTTTTAAGTCTTTAAAAAATGTTTTAATTCCTGACAAATCCACAAATCGAGGAAACAAACTAAATCTAATCCTAAATTTAAAAAAATAAACAACATAGAAAACCAAACATACCGTAAACTTGGAAAATCTGTCTGAGAGCAATAGAAGAGACTTCAGGGTCTAAGTTAAATATAACTAACGTTCCTTGGTTACAACCACCGGGAACTGAACTAGTCGCCGGAACTACAAACTGAGCCCAAACAGGTCTACCGGAAACAAAACCACGAACTGATGAAGAAGAAGATGATGATGATGAAGAAGAAGTCCAAAGACTTCCACCTCTAGCTTGTTGTTGCATGTGTCTACCACAAATCTCTCTAAGAGCTCTTTTAGCAACACGAAGATCATAAAAATGAACGGTCACGATTCCTTCTAAGACTCTCTCCATTTGAACACCACGAACATCACCGAAAATCTCTAACTCACGTCTCACTATTGACTCAGTGACGTCTAGTGGGACTGAGATTAAGGATAGAGACCGTGTTGGTGAATTTGACGGTGGTGGAAGAGAAATACGTGGTGGTTGTGGTGGCGGTGGAGGAGAGAAGAGTATTGGATGAGGTAAGAACGTGTAAACTCTAGACGGAGGAAGCGGCGGAGGAGGAGTATAAGGGAAGAAGAAAGTAGGGTTTAGTGGAATAAACTCTTGAGCATAAGGGTCTAAGTTTCCGGTGAACGGAAAAGGTTTAGAATCTTCCATTACCGGCGAGTGATGATAGTTTGAGAGAGATATTGTAAGGTTTGTCTCTCTCTCTGTCTTTATCTCTTTAGTTGTATAGACAAGACAGTGGAAGAGAACAAATGTTTATTTTTTATTGTAAAAGAGCATTTAAGTTTTCTCGAAAATGACATGTTAAAATCGGATTATTATCGTTTTTTAAGGAAGTTACGTTATTGTCCCTACTCACTTTTTGTTGTTGTAGGTTTTGTGCTCTTTGGTTTTTACGAGGCGTATTAGATTTGATTAAAGATTTTTAAGTCTCTCACGACACGAATACTGAGTACGTGGAAAATGTTTTATCTTTAATTTCAGGTTATTTAGCCTTTTTTTTGTAGAGTATTTGATATAGTGAAAGCTAAAAAGAAGTACTAATTTGGATGTGATTATTAACGAGGTAGGTATGAGTAATTTACAAAACATTTAGCTACATATAACACTTATGGATCCAAACATATTCACGAGTCCAAAATTACATTACACATTCACAAGATCAAATGTTGGAGATCAAGTAAAACGTATTTGCACACTTTAGAATATAAGAACTTTTCTTCTTATTGATTTAGGAAACTCTCTCAAAACCTAAACCTTGCTTTCTAAAGTCTTAAGGAACAAACCTCCTTAAGNTAGGATTTAATTTACATAAATCTTATCCTTTTATTTGGTCTTATCTCTAGAAACTAACTCTTTCTAGAAATAATTTGATGCCCAAGTTTGGAATTATCCACATTTTCCCCCGTAATTCCAAAATGAACTTCGGGGTGTGTAAACTCGATG
>OVBA01004207.1:149-24393 GCA_900406435.1 Lepidium aucheri | reverse complement strand
ACTCCTGAATGAATACCCGATATCTGATTGCTTTAGTTTATTGTTTACATCAACGTTAAGTTGTTAGTATTTATTTCTCTGGTTTTGATTGAGATAGCTTGCGATTTGATTGAAGTTAAAAGTGTGATTTGGTTCTCTGAGGAAATTGACCCCTAAGTACTATTATGTTTGTTGTGCACTTGCAGTAGGATATAGGGTTAAAACTCGTTGTATCAGCATGCTTACTACATCTAACCCAATGGTGTGCCCATACACTCTCCATCGGTATTTCTGGTCTATACATCGGAAAATTAATCTTTCTTTGCCAGACCGTGTTTGTGCAAAACTAAACATTCTCTTGATAGATTATACTACCAATGCAGTTTGCATCTCTGCTTTGTCCTTGAACACTCTTCCTATATAGATTGCATCGTTATTTGGATTGTATAAAGAGCTTCTCTGGCTCTTTTCATCTTCTAAAATATCATCCAAACAAGGAGGGCAATCACCTGACTGAATAATATCTGACTTGTTGATATCTCTGCAGATATTATTAAGGCTTAACTGAAGAGCGTCATCTTCATTGTTTCTCTGTGATTGTGGTGGTCTTCCTATTCTTTTTACCTAGTTGGAACTTCTTATCTGATGGTGCCCCTGCTACATCCATCGGGAACTACAGACTTTACCAATGTTTGTTGTTCCTGAGTTAGTGGAAGACTTACCATTCTAATCATATTTGAAGGCTCTCCTGCATTGAAATGAGCACACTCCTTTATAAGCCTATTTTCTTGATTTATCAATTCATTCCATAGAAAGTCCTACAATTCTTCATCATCAATGTCATCCAGTTGAGCATCAAAATGTGTGTCGCCTATTTCGTTGTCTATCCTTGTTTCTTTTGCTTTCCCCTTTCTCTGCCTTTCATTTTCTCTATTTTTCAACATCTGTTCAACCACTTCAACATGATCAATGATGTCAGCATCAATTAATGTTTCCTCATACTCTTTATTACGTTCATTTTCTTCATACATTGTGTTCTGGGATGGTGTACTATCGCCAAGTCTGATCATTTCATTGTCAGAGTTTGTTGTCTTTGAATGGTCTGCTCGGATTGATAGTTCCCCACCCTTTGCGCATTCTGTTAATGGTTCTCTGTTTGTGTTACTGTTTTCTTCAAGTACCAAATACACTAAAAGGTTGAGTTCAGGGTTCTCTTCTCGAATCCGCAAGAAAGTTTTTGCCTGTTGAAAACAATGATATCTCACTTGATGACCAATATGTTATCTTTGGAACAACATGCTCTCCCCTATAACACTGAACTCCTGGAGAATATCCTCTTTCAGTTTATTGAAAGTTACACCATGATTCAAGAAAATGCATTTTGCCATGACGTTTATTGTGACAGAGAAATTCCAACATCCTCCACCCGAGCATTCCCATTCTCCAACTAAAACAACAATGGTTCTTTCCATGATCTATACCACTAAGTCCTAAAATAATAACCAAAAATTAAATATGTGTAGATGATGTTGATAGGTAAAATGTTGAGGTCTGTTTTTCGTAAATTTCACTATTACGATGCTTGTTTTGAGAAATTTCTCAAAAAGAATATGATGATATCTTCATGGCTTCTTAGAGGTTCCTCTTCTTAAAGGACATGAGCATTGATCAATAAAAAATGCTATTTACATCACTTGCATCATAAAGTTGTTTCAGCTACCACTCCACATGTTTCAAAGAGAAGCCAATAACTTAAGAGTCCCAAAAACAGCAACAGTGAGGCTTGGTTGCTGCCTTTGTTTAATCATTTACATGAATCCCTCGTGTAAAAAGCAACATGTTCACTAATGTTGTTAGTTTTGGAAATAAGTGAGTTAAGATTCCTGATTGATTCTCATATGTAAAAGAGAAACATTTTACGGATTGTTGTCTATACTGAATTCAACCAATCTTTGACCCAACAGAATTCGTTTGCTTGGACAGAACAAGAAAAACTTTAGAGTTTTAAACAGTTGGTCTAGAAAATCTTTATGCAAGTCAGATATATTAATTACTTACATGCAATTCAAGTTTAGAATACCTTAGGCAAATCACTTGAACTCTTTCCACCACCTAAATTAAAATAGGAATATACTAAGAACTTATAATTCAAAAGCTTTAAATTGTGGCAGTTAAGAAGTTGAGAGTTGCAGATTCTTCGTTGTCCACATCTTATTTTGTCTCTGAAGTGCCTACCTTAATTCCAGAGAATGAATCAGCGAGGTTTGCTATAGTCAACCACGAAGATCCAAAAGCATTCCACTAGCAAGTCTCTGTTGCACACAAAGCTTTTATCCCAGTGAATGGTGTGTTGCCACATCATCACCACTTAAAGCAAACCTTGTCACGTCAGTCCTTTTGCACAAGTCACATGTTCTTTCATTCTCCCCCTTTGTATCTGAATGTGTCAACTCAAGCTCCCTGTAAAACAGAACTCAAACAAGCACAGAGTACACAGTCATATAACACAAGGAGTTAAAACACCTAATTCAACCAAAGATTAAAAACATCCAAGTTTCAATAATAAGTGGAAAAACTAGTAAATTACCAAGTTCCAACAACCATGAGGTTCCAAAAGTACAGACCTAAACAACTAGATAGATATTAACAAAAGCGAAAGACACAGTAGTTTCATCTCCTATTTAAAATGCATCATATAGGTCTTCAGATTCACCTGCTTCGTCACTAGGTCTTGATTCTCCCCCTGCTTGAGTGCACTGTCAGAGACAAACATGTTTAGAAGTAGTGAACAGCCAGAATGGTAAACCAACAGAGAAACCTTAAGCTCCAACCATGTTTGAACTTATAGGATCCATAGCAACATGGAGTGGAGCTACGGTTCTTTATCTTATTTGAGATGCACAGGCAGAAGCTAATACTGAAGCACTTGACTGATCATACAAGGACAAATGAGGCGATTTGTGGACTTTTTTGAGAATTTCTCAAGACAGGTGATCTGATCAAAGACTAGTTGACAAAAATCCACAAATTAGCCGTGAGCAACTCAGTACATTAGCTGGGCACACTCAGAGTTGATGTGTGTCTTGTTCGCTGTAGGTATCAGTTGTGACAACAAATTTTGTACAAGACAACCATGGTTGAAGTCAAGTACTTCAGAAAGAGCTTGGCTAGGTCAATGAAGCTGCCACCAGAGAGAAGAATTGCAGCATCTTCAACATTGGCTGGTTCACAACCTTGTTCTGATGCAAGAAAAGTTGAGACAAGACAGAACATCCTGTTTAGTAGTTGAGGAGTGAACTCATATATGTTCCCTCGAACATTTACCATTGTTTTCCCATTAGGCTGAATCTTTCTGTCCTGTAGATTGGCATAGAACTCTTTGAACATTCTTAGAGTATAAGCTCTAATTTGTGTAATCGTGTTGAGAAGCCCATCTCTTGCAAAAACGCGCTGAATAGGGAGAGTCTTGGAATCTTTAAGGTTTAGTTGCCTCTGTTCTGTAAATGATCGATGCAACAGACCCTTGAACCGTGAGGCACCAACAGCAGTTAGAAACCAGTTGTTGTGTGGAAGAGTTGATGGCCGGTAGCGGTGTGGATTGGATGTGCGAAGCTTGGCCTATCTCTCACGATTGATAACACAGTAGGAAGTGAAGTCCTGGGAGTGTCATCTGTGGCATCAACAGACTCTTCATATTCTCTTGTTTTAGATCTAGTTTTATCTTCTTCATTGGAGTCTGAATTAGACGCTTGTGCATGTGACTTCTCCTATGGTTTCTCCAAGATCATTCCTCGTGACTCATCCTGAGTTGTTACAAACGGTACCATGGCAGCAGTGTTCACTGAACCAGTAGACAGAGAAGGGAGTTGTCAATAATTTTCTTAGTGACACTGAGAGGAGACTCATCAGGGACTGACTCAGTTTGTAACATAGGAGGCTTGAATGGCATTTTTCCGCTGATTCTTCAAGAGTCGGGTTCACAAAAATCGACCGTACAGTTGTTGCTTCACAATGATGAGTTGTACCAGAGACTAAGGGAGTTGAAAGGTTTTCAGATCTAACCTCAGGGACTTCGGATCTGATAACTTCTTCTTCTCATTCTTCACCAAAAAGTGTTGGTTTAGAAGATGAAGCGTCAAGAGTCGAGCTTTGCCAGCAAGTTGTTTTGCGGAGGGAGGTGCGACGAGTAAAGTCTCCTTCTACCCATGGAAGTTTGAGAGCCTTCTGTGAGGATTTTGGCAGAGATGGTGGTGTTGGAGGAGCCAAGGGGTTTCGCTGATGATGTCGCCTAAGATGCAGCATTAGAGTTTGTTTAACTAAACTTTCAGATCGCTTCAAGCAAGAGAGCTTGGAGTTCTGATGGAACTTGATCAAGAGAAAACTTGTCTAACATGATCAGAATTGTCACAGGAAGAAGGAAGGATCGAGAGAGGATTTAGAGGAGGAAAAAGAAGTTGAAATGTTATCGCAGGTGGCCGTCAGTAAAAAGTGGAAGGGTAACTTCTTTTTAAGGTAGGGTTTAGCCAGATGAAGTGACAAAACTACCCTTGTGTCTAGCCATTGTACCATGACACCTGAAAAAGAGACACACAAGACTTTTTCTAACTTGTAAAACGTTAGTTACATAGATATTAGCAAGATAAGCATCCCTCACAGAGCAAGCAAAAATTTTGACTTTATCATGGAGACTTTATGATATCACACAAGACAATAGCACAAATAGACTATTTCAGGCAGGATTACATTTCATAGTGAGACAACTGAGTAACCCATGAGGAACTAGATACGTGTATAGAGAATCAGCATATACTTTTACTTAATCAATATCAGAGGGTCTACTTATTATAGGTAAGAAAAAGGACACCTGTGACACGTCTATACTTGCCATCTCAGCTGTGTGAAGTGATTTGGTACTGCAGTGCACCTGTGGGTTTTGTAGATGAAGAAACGTCAACTCATCAGCCCAGTAAGGTAACTATTTCTCAATTTTGAGGAGCTTTGAGGCTTACTGATTAACACAGAGAGTCTACGCATCACCATACAGACCTAAGAACCATATACAGAGATACATGTATACCCCCCAGTCCTATAACCCCTGTACAATAGCCTTTATCTTCTCCTCTTTGTTTTTTTTTTGTTTTTTTTATATTTATTTTGAAAAGAATTAAAAACAAACTAACTACTCATATATACTACCTATTTTTATGTATTTAAATACAATAACTATACAACCTAGAATACCTCTATATAATGATGCTGAGATCCACATGAAGAGTTGAATTGCCAACAAGAGGTTTTGTCTAATAAAAATTGTATCCAAGGAACAAAAAAAAGCAACAAGTGCGACTATTGTGTCAATCTACACAACCACACACTATTAGAGACAAAGTATTTCAATATTCACAAATACCAAGCGTCTTTTGTAGATTTGAAAAGGTGTTCAAATCTGATGGCTTTGTGAATATGTCAGCAAGCTGATTCTCTGATGCACAATGAGTGATCTCGACATATTTTTCCTAAACTAACTCACAAATGAAATGGTGCCTAATATCAATATGCTTAGTCCTTGAATACTACACATGATTTTTTTAAATATTTATAGCACTCATGTTATCACAATGAACAAGGATGATGTTCGAAATTAAGCCATAATCTGCAAACATTTGAGTCATCCACATAAGTTGAGCACAACAACTACCTCGTGCAATATATTCAGCTTCCGTAGTAGACTGAGTGACATAAACCTGTTTCTTACTGTGCCATGACATAGGATTTTTGCCAAGAAAGAAACACCCACCTGATGTACTCCTCCTGACATCGATACTATTTGCCCAATCTGTATTAGAGAAGACTGCCAAATTTTGGTTTTATTGCTCTGTGTAGAACAACCCATGATCTAGTGTACTTTTGACGTATTTGATAATTCTATTAACAACATCCAAATGAGATTTTTTTGGGTTTGCTTGGTATCGACAAATAGATACCCACACTGAGATAGAGGTCTGGTCGACTTGCTGTGAGATACAGAGACTTCCTATCATAGCTCGGTAGAGATTTTCATCCATTGGTTGTCCTTTTTTGTCTCGAGACAACTTACTAGTCGTACTCATGGGAGTTCCTCTTGTTTTGCTTGTCTGCATATCAAACCTTTTAATAAGGTTCTTGGCATATGTACTCTGTGACACAAAGATCCCCATATCAAACTGATGAACCTGTAATCCCAGAAAGTATTTCAGTTCACTTACCATGCTCATTTCAAACTTCTTTGTCATTAGTTTAGCATATTGAAATCCATCTGATACACCTTGAAATTATGTACACACGCAACAGTTAGCAGTAGCCGGATTGATTCGAAACGAGCTACTACAGCAAAAGTCTCATCAAAATCTATTCCTTCAACTTGTTAAGTACCCCTATGCTACCAGTCTAGCCTTGTTTCTTGTGACGTTCCCATCACCATCTATCCTGTTTTTTAATATCCATTTAGTCCCTATTACATTGACGCCTAGGGGCTTCATTACTAAGTCCGACATACTATTTCTGTGAAGCTGTTCAAGTTCCTCTTGACACGCTCTCAGCCAATACTCATCAGTTAACGCAGTTCTGATATCTGTAGGTTCAATCTCTGAGAGAAAACAAGAACACTGAATCATATCTATGAACTTGATCTGTTTACCACGAGTGACTCTCTGATTCATGTTTCCAATAACATCTACATGTGAGTGGTTTCTGTATACCTTGATTTGCTCTAAAGTACTAATATCCGTACAACCAATATCATGTATAGCATTCTCCTCTAATTTACCAACCTCTTCGAGAACCCGACTAGTAACTACTTTTTTAGAATCAGGTTGATTAATTGATACCATGACAGCCCATGAACTTCATCAAACACGACGTTGATTGACTCCATGACCTTCTTTGAACGTTTATTGTAGAATCTGTACGCCATGCTGTTTGACGCATATCCCACAAAAAAACCTTCATCACACCTTTACTCAAACTTACCCAACTAATCCTTTTCATCCAATATGTAGCATACACAACCAAACACTCGAAAGTAATTGTGGCTGGGTGTCTTTCCTTTCCATATCTCATAAGAGGTCATCTTAGTATCAGGCTTCACATACACACGATTTACCACATAGCACGCAGTGCTAACTGCTTCAGCCCAAAATCTTGTTGGTATGTTGTTTCCATGAAGCATAGCCCGAGCCTTCTTCTAAAGAGTATGATTCTTTTCGTTCTACCACCCCGTTTTGTTGTGGTGATCATGGAGCAGAGTATTGATGCAGAATTCCATGTTTCTGGCAGAACTTGTCAAAGTTCTCATTTTGGAATTCTCCTCCATAAGCACTCATGATTTATACTACGCTGCCTCTTTCAATTTTAACTGTAGCGCGAGTATCTTAAAATTATCAATCTCATCAGACTTGTCTCTCAAAAACCTGACCCATGTGAACCTTGAGAAATCATCCAGTAAGACAAAGATGTAGTGTTTCCCATTTAGACTCTCGGTTTGAGCTGGTCCCAAGAGATCCATGTGTATTAATTCAAGAATCTTCTTGGATGTTATCTCAACTATCTTCTTATGTTGCTTTGATATGTTTGCCTTTGTACACCCATCACACACAGCTATGTCCTTGTCCTTGATATGTGGGATTCCTCTCATAACCTCTGCATTTACCAACTTTGTCTGGCTCTAAATATTCATATGACCCATTCGCCTGTGCCAAAGTTCTACTTGTGATACCACTAAAGAGTGGCATGTTCTTGTTCTTTCCAACTTGTAGCAGTTATACTTGGTGTGCGACCCTGTTAATATGATGTTACCATCAACATCAACTACACTGTAACTTGTCTTTTTGAACGTCACATCCAAGTCACTATCACATAGCTGACTGATGATGATTAAGTTATCAAATAGTCCATCCACATAGTACACGCTGGACAATTCAGGATGATCTGATCCATGTGTATCTCCTTTCCCCCTTACTCTTCCTTTGCTTCCACCTCCAAAGCTAACCTTAGGTCCAACTGTTTTTGTATAATTTGACAGAGATGATTGACAGCATGTCATGTGTCTAGAGTATCTGCTGTCAAAGTACAACGGATCATCTTCATGTTCTTCTGAATAGGTGTAAGCAACATTTTTTGTAATGGCGATCCTCCACCACATGACTCATCAGTACCGTATCCACCACTCTGAACCTTCAATTTCTCAAACTATTGAGATACCTTAGATTATTCTCTTCTAACGATATATCTCCATACATATCTGACTTGGTTACCCAAAAACTCTTGTATTGAGTTGGCTTGATGTGACATCTCCTGAGTTTCCACACAGTACGAAGTCTCTGTTTGAGCTTGTAGCAGTTAATCCAACCATGGCTTGCTCTCTGACAGTAATAACAGTTGTATGCTCCCAATGTGGTGCGTCTCCTTTGAGACTGTGTTGGAAGTATCCGAGCACGTGTTGGTACCTCACTCTGTCTTGTACGAGCTTGGTTCCCAACTCCGTTTGTTGTGTTGCTACCACTGCTTTTAACAAATTTCACAATTTTCAGTGAACTTACAGCTTTGTCATGGTTGGCTTGATATCCTAACCCAAAATGGTGCTTTGCAGTTATCCCCAACTCAAGGATCTCATCCAGATTCTTAGTTCCATTATTCAACATCTTGATCTATTTTTCCCTATCTCTCAACTGATTTTGCAAGAGAATTGCCTTTTCCCTTTCCTGTTCTGCCTCAGAAGTACAGAATTCTCATTAGTATCAGAAGGATCAAGGAGTAACTTACTTACGAGTTTGTCATTTTCAGCGGATTAAAGTGCATTAACACGAGCTTACAGAGCAAATTTTTCCCTTTTGAGTACCAGCTTCTCCTCACTGATTTTAACCCAGTTGTCATACAACTTGCAGTAGTGTTCCTTGCTTTACATCTCACTGTCTTCATCAGAGTTAATATCACTATCTTCTCTAACAGCAAATGCGACATAGTTATGAAGATCTACACCATCATCATCCTCTTATTCAGACTCATTTTCACTTAGGTTGCTAACCAACGCCTTATTCTTCCGCTTGCTAGGAAATTCCATCTCTGTGTGTTCTATCCCCTTACATACATTCAAAGCACTTCAGTTCGTTCCGTTTTGCCAAAGGACATTCAGACTTGAAGTGTCCTGCACCACCACATTTGTGACACACCAAGTATTGCTTCCCACTATTCTTTTCACCCTCTAAACGGTGGAGAGCATTCCTGTCTCCTTCACTTAGATTCCAGCGGTCAGCTCCCTTGTACTGGTTTCTTTCAACACGTCTCAAGGCTTTTCTAAAATTCCTTGCCAGCAGACTCATTTCTTCCTTATTTGCACCAAACCCTCTGCTTCAGCCTCAACAACAAAAGCTACTCCTTTCCCTGTCTTATGCTTGTCCTCTACAATTTCCATTTCCTTAGATTTCAGCATTCCAACGAGATCTTTAAACTTCATGATATCAGAGTTCCCCACAACCCTCATTACTCCTTTGTGCGCTGCTAACTTCTGAGGTAGACACCGCAAGAGCTTTTTCACAAGTTTATGTTCCTTGTATGTTTTGCCTAGAACTGCTGCTTCATTAGCAATGAAGCTTAGTTTAGAGTTGAATTGAACTATGGTTTCGTCTTCACTCATCTTCAGATTCTCAAAAGTTAAGGCAAGCTGATCAAGTTTGGTTTGTTTAACAGACGTGTTTCCTTCATGAGATTTATGCAGTATATCTCAGGCTTCTTTAGCAGATCTACACCCTTGTATGAGCTTGAACTCATTCTCATCGACACTAGAGAAGATTGCATTCATAGCCTTATCACTGTACTTTGAGAGAGTATTGTGAACAACAGTCCACTCATTCTTGGACTTCAGCACCTTTTAACCAGCCTCTGTCATTACAAATGGTAGTTCCCAGCCTTCTTCAACTACTGTACAAGCATCCTCTCCTTGACCACAGATAAGTTGCATCATTCTGACCTTCTAGTAATCGTAACATTTGCCATCTAGAATAAGTGGTTTCTAAACAACCATCACATCTGTTGTGTTCTCTATTTTCTCCTCAAGATCTACAACTTGTTTGAGATAAGCGACTCCTGTTGGTTGAGTTGCTATGATACCAAATGAAAGTACCATAATAGAGCAGTAACACTAGATGTGGAACTGACATAGAAAATTTCTTGAAGCTTATGTATTTAGAATGAAATAAACAAGTTACAGTTATGTTTACTCAGATTTACACTGAACCTCGCTTGTTTCAATACTGATTTATCCTAAACTACCCAAAGTTCACATAACACTACAAACTTGTAGCTGTTATAACTCTCCAAGAACAACTTGACCTTGAACTCTCTATTGTTTTTCTTAGAAAGCTCATCCTTTATTTGATTGTTGAGCACTACTTAAATAGTCTCAGCTCATCTAGAGTTACCCTTTGTTCTTGAGAGAACCTCCAAAACACTTTGCACCACGTACCTGATAAAGGGCCTTGTTTTCTTCTGTATCCTGTAGAGCCACTAGAGTTGACCCCTTGCTTTCCTCTTGTTTCGCTGTTGTAGAACACATCTAGGTCGGGTCAGTTCTTCCTTTAACCATGCAACCATCTCTTGTCTTTCTATTTTGGTGCAAGTTTTTTGTTGCACACAAAACTTTTATCCCAGCAAATGGTGTGTTGCCACATCATCACCACTTAAAACAAACTTTTTGCCACGTCAGCTCCTTTGCAAGAGTCACATGTTCTTTCACAAAGTCCAATGAGAAAATGAGAAAGAGAGCCACGATTTGATAGATCTATTGACCAAAATCAAAAGACAACAACTAAAGACTTTTTTCCCAGTGAAATCTTTGAACACACAAATTTGTCATTAAATAACTTAAAAAAACGAAAAAATTAAATATTTAACACAAAAAAACTCAGATTTGCTGAACAAAAGATTAAAAAAGATTATTTTTATCAAAAGAAAATTTATCTATCTAACATAAACAAACCAAAAGATCTAATCTTTTACAAAAGAAAACCTAGATCTGTAACCAAAAATTCAGATCTGTAAGTATAGAGAAATAAGAAAGGTGGCGATTTATGAACAACCTAATAAAATGAAAAATAAGATGAATTCGATGAATTATCAAATAAGAAAAACAAAGAAGAGTTTTCAAGGCGAATAAAAAAGGGTAATCACCAGGTTTACGAAAGTGTTAAGTGGGCCATATGTCTGCGAGTTTCGCCCAATTTGGTTTGTGGTGGGATGCATGTGGAGATATATTTTGGCATATTTAAAAAGCGGGCCTCGGTGATAGATCCGCTACAGATTTTGGGTTTAAGGGTTTTGTCCGCAGATTGGCAGATCAGCTCGCGAGCTATGTATTATTTAAAAACAACAATACATAGTTTATTAAAACCTTAAATTGACATAATATTACATAGTTTTTGATTATTAATTTTTTCAAAACTATACTCTAACACCAATCAAAACCTTTTTAAAAATATTTTTCCTAAAAGATAAAAAATTAAGATTATTTTTTGTCAAAGTAAAAATTTAAGATTTTGTATATTGTTAAAGATGATACAAATATTACTTGAAATTTTTCAATAACTTTTGTAATCAAATATAATAATTTTATGGAAAATTATATTCGGATAGATTTTCTAAACTTCTTACTATTTTACTTATTTTCTTAATATGTTTAATGTTAATATCTACTAGACTATTATATATTTTCATATCTATGAAATATTTTAAGTTTTTATTTTTATTTATTTAAGCGCAATATAATTATTATAAATACTTTTTAAGCAAATAAATTTAAAATAAAATATTTAAAATATAGCTCGTTGTCCAGCCCATTTGTCTCAAATTTAGCGAAGCGAGGCTAAACATTTTTTTATGAACTGAGATCTTAGCAGGTCAGTCCACTATGATCACACAAAAAACATTATCTGCCATAGACAGCCCAGATGGATGCGAACCGGCCTGCTTGACACCTTTAGGTAGAGATGGCGAGTTCTCCGGCAAACAACTGGAGAATGACGAGGCAGGGCGACCGTAGGAGAGAAGGAAGCCGGTGAAGATATTACGACAGCGAACCTGCAAAAGAAGTTTAAAATTATGGAAAAAGAGAAGTGAAATTGTGAGAAAAGATAGAGAAATGAAACTCTCTCACTGAAAAATGAATAAACGGCAAAGAATGACCACCGAAGAAGAAAAGATAATCGCCAACGGAAGTAGTTGAGAGAGAAAAAAGGAAGTGGCTAATATTGTTTGATGTTTCTTTTAACCCTTGTAAAAATATTTTTTATACTTAGGTTAATTAAAAACTCAAACCAAAAATTGGTTTAATGTTAATATACGATAAATTTCTAACTTGCTAAACCAAAATTTCGAAATTTGAAATTGCAGACTTGAAGTGAAATCTAACTTGAAGTAATTTTTTTATATAAATTGTACTCTAAACTTAAAACCCTGAAAAAATTCATATCAAATTTCACAATTTAATTATTATATTGTTTATTTTTACAGCATATTACCACAAGTTTAATCAATTAATTATAATTTTAAAACTTTTAATATCAAATATAATTAAGAAGTGTAGATTTCACCCGAAGTATACACACATAATACACCCTAAACTTTAAACTCTAAACCGTAAATTGTATATCTTTTTTTGTTAATATTGGATCGACAAGATCCGATCCATAGCCTAAAACTCACTCCTAAACTCCCTTTTTTAAACTACCATAATGCAACGGGTAGAAATCAAATCCTGGTATCAAGTCATTAGCTGGATCATCCTAACCACCAGATTGAGAGCAACTCGACAATTACATATTTATTTAATACACAAAATCTAAATAAAAACTTATATAAAAGATTATACTTTAGAATATATTCACAACTAAACTGTTTTATTTGATATTTTCAATTCAGATTAAAAAAGAATTCAGTTTATCTACTACAACATATACTACCAACCCCTAAAACATGACATATAAGATATGAATCATATCAACCAAACTCTTGTGCATTTTGATTTTTCATACTGGTAATTGTTTATTTTTATTTCATGTAATCAAAACTTTTATCAAATTTTTATTATAATTTAAATTTTTTTAATATCAAATATAATTAAGATGTATAGACTTTACTAGAAGTCTATAAACATAATACACCATATACCCTAAACCCTAAATTCTTAATCCTAAATGGAATATATTCTTTAAATACACAACATCCAAATAAAAATTTATATTAATGATCTAATTTTATGAATATATTCCCAATTTAACTCTTTTATTATCAAATTTGATTTCAAACACAAACATTACTCATTTATCCACAACATATACTACCAAACCCTAAACCATTTTTCTTTTGTCAACGCTAGGACATAACTGGTCAGTCCATTAACCAAGTTTTTACATAATGTAGGCAATGAGATTCGATCCTAGGTATGTGATGGTGTATGCTTTTAGTGGACTTATCACCTTTCACTATACCAAGATCACTTCACAACCCTAAACCATTAGATATTGAGATTTTTTGTATGAACCATTTGATCTTTGTTAATTTAATTTGACCAAGTTGTTTTATTTCTCATACCTCATCATTGTTTATATTTAGATTATGCAACCAAAATTTTAATCAAATTATCATTATAATTTTGAATTTTTTTAATACTAACTATAATTAAGGAGCATGTAGATTTTAATCGAAGTTTCATTGGAGTAGATTTCATATGAAGTATATAATATGTTATGAAGATATAAACATAATTGATTTTTTTGTCATGAAAGATAAAATTATAACTTTACTACTTACTTTCATGGGAATTACTTTTAGAGATGAATTTAATTTGAGTTAGTTTTACATTCAAATTGAATTTTGAATATTCTTGCAAATCTCCCAAAAATCATTAAGTAAATTGTAAATACTATTTTATAATAATAGGTATACAAAAACTCTAAATATCATCTTGGAGACTGAGGAAAATACTAAACATTAATTTGCTGGAAAAAAGACTCTAATATGTTAGGACATATGTACAATAGAATCTTAAATTGGTAACATATCTCCACATTTTGTTAATTAAAACCTTTCTTGAAAAAGACACATTTTTTCATTAATACACTTACCAAACCTATATCTTTGAACGCTTCAACACTCTCCCAATTTCATCATCTCTCTCACAGTCTCCATTCGTTTTCTGATCTGTAAGAGATCCATCCATATTTGCCCTAAATCTACCATTCAGACCCACAAATCAACATACTTTTTACACGATTTCTTGTGTCGCAAGCAAGGATTTGAGGCGTTAGAGGTGTGAGACGTGATTAATGCATGAGAAAACCACAAAGGAGAGGAGGAACAATGGCGATTGAGAAGTCGAACTCAAAGTACAGAACCCAGTTCTGGTACGTGGCAATGGCCTCTGTCCTCCTTTGGCTTTTCTTGCTTTACCATTTCAATTCCTCTGCGAAAACTGTTCATAGCC
This sequence comes from Lepidium aucheri, assembly GCA_900406435.1. Lineage (NCBI taxonomy): Eukaryota > Viridiplantae > Streptophyta > Magnoliopsida > Brassicales > Brassicaceae > Lepidium > Lepidium aucheri. The sequence goes on along the minus strand of OVBA01004207.1, from coordinate 9,902 downwards.
ACGAGAGATTGTTCCGACAAGAAAATGTTCTGGATCTCCCTGTCGACGAAATGCCACAACAGCACGAATCCGATGAGGCTCCTGTTGTTGTTTCCAACGAGGTTTCTGTCGATAATAGCTCTCTTCCTGTTTCCGACTATTCATCTCCGAATGATCAGTTGTTAGAAGACAAGAAGGTTGTGATTGATCTCGTTGAAGAACTTGAGAAAGAAAGTGTTGAGGATGATAAGAAAAGACGTAATTCGGTTTCGAGTGATCAGTCCACGACGGCAAGAAGAGGACATCGAGAGTCACGAAAGTCGAGATCTTCAGGTAGATTGCAGGTAGATAAGAAAAGGGTTCGCCATAATGATGAAGATGAGAGCAATGTGGTTAATAGTGATGAGAATCATCAACCCCTCGACAAAGAGCCAAAGATTTTCGAGTCTAAGAACGACGCAGAACCAAGGAAAGAGCAAGTTGATAATAATGACGAAGATTTCGAGAGCAACAAAGGCAAGGAATTGACGAATGATTTGTCCAATAATGGCTTCAAAAGTGAACCAAAACCTCAGAGAAATTTTGCATCGAATAATAATATTTCCGAGGCCAAAAGCAGAGTAATTTCCAAGAGAAACCAGCCTAAGAGAGTCGAAAAACTTATGGTACGGCCAAGAGAAACGGAAGTTAACGATCCATGTAAAGGAAAATACGTGTATATGCACGAAGTTCCAGCTTTGTTTAACGAAGAGCTTCTCAAGAATTGCTGGACACTAAGCAGGTGGACCGATATGTGCGAGTTAACATCGAATTTCGGTTTAGGCCCTCGACTACCAAACATGGAAGGAGTTTCGGGTTGGTTTGCTACAAACCAATTCACACTGGAAGTGATATTCCATAACAGGATGAAGCAGTACGATTGCTTGACCAAAGATTCGTCTTTGGCTTCCGCTGTGTATGTTCCTTACTATCCTGGTTTAGACTTGATGAGGTTTCTGTGGGGACCGTTTCCTTTCATGAGAGATGCTGCGGCTCTTGATCTGATGAAGTGGCTGAGGGAGACACCAGAGTGGAAGAGAATGAACGGCCGAGATCATTTCATGGTGGCTGGTCGCACCACTTGGGACTTTATGCGTACACCTGAGAATGAATCCGATTGGGGAAACAGGTACGTCAAAGACATTGCTTTGTTTTGTTATTGGACATGGTTTCTCATTGTTGTCTCTTTCTTACTCAAACTAGCCAGGTTAATGATCTTACCGGAAGTAAGAAACATGACGATGCTACTAATCGAATCAAGCCCATGGAACTACCATGGATTCGCTGTTCCGTACCCGACCTATTTCCACCCTTCAAGCTATGCAGAGATCATCCAGTGGCAGATGCGAATGAGAAGAATTAAACGTCCTTACCTATTCTCATTCGTTGGTGCATCACGTCCAAACCTCGGTGACAGCATAAGAACCGAGATCATGGACCAATGCAAAGCTTCCAGAAGAAAATGTAACCTTCTTGAATGCGTTTCGGGTTCTCAAAAATGCTACAAACCAGACCAGATCATGAAGTTCTTCTTGAGTTCAACCTTCTGTCTCCAACCACCAGGTGACTCCTACACGCGCCGCTCCACTTTTGACTCAATCTTAGCTGGTTGCATACCGGTTTTCTTCCATCCCGGTTCAGCTTACGCTCAATACATTTGGCATTTACCGAAAGATATTGGTAAATACTCTGTCTTTATATCTGGTAAGGATGTGAAAGATGGTAAAGCTAGTATTGAGAAGGTTTTGAGTAGGATTCCGAGGGCCAAAGTTTTTGCGATGAGAGAAGAAGTGATAAGACTAATACCGAGGTCAATGTATTTTAACCCCTTGAGTAAGAGCCAAGATACGGGAAGGTTTGAGGATGCATTCGATGTCGCTGTTGAAGGAGTGTTGCAGAGAGTTGAAGGGTTAAGGAAGAGGATTGAAGAAGGTACAGAGGAGATTTTTGCTTTCCCAGAGCAGTTTTCTTGGAAATATAATATGTTTGGGAATGTTGAGAGGCATGAGTGGGATTCTTACTTCGATAGGCCTTGATTGATTTTGAGTTTCATAAGATTCTCCTTGATCTCTTTGTGTTCTTATTGGAAGATCAAGTGAATTTGTAGTTACCATTGTCATAGTAGTTGCAAAGAACTCACCAAGTCTTTTGTTTTGTTTGATTCATTCAGTTAAGACAAAAAATTAAGATTTCAATGCTACATAACCAAAATTTCAGTTAGCAGTCGATAAAATTATTAAATTATAAGTAGTTTTTTCTAAGGGTCACTTAGAACATGTGCAGTGGTGAAAGACACATTGAATTTTTCATTAATACAATATTATTATTTTTTTGGTAAAATTTAGTTTAAGAGAATTTTAAAAATTCTCATTTTGACATTGCTCTTTTCAAAACTTACATTTTTTTTTGATATATTTTTTTTGAAATTAAAAAAAAAATAGGCATGAAGAGACATTTATTGAAAAGTGTCATATCAAAAAGAGCATTCCTTAAAAGGAAAAATTAGATGAATATCATGTTTCCAAAAACTAATTAAGAAAAATACATATATTTTTAGAAATTAAGTATATGACATGGCCCACTTTGAATGTTTATACCAAACTAATCTTAACATAAAATTAAATTTGATATTGTATTGCTTTACTTTCTCTCTCTTCTTCTTCTACGACTCCATTGTCGTTCTTCTTCCCAAATTCTTTCTTTTCTTCATCTGGGTTTCGACAAGTATATCGAAAAAGAGTGATTTGATGATTTCATTGTTCGATATTGCATTAATATTAGGTGAATTTTTTTTCTGGAAATCTTTGAGGATCAAATTATAAATCTGATATAAACAGATTGAATTTGTAGATTCCATTACGGAATCAAAGCATTGTAATGAGGATGTGATTTATGTAGTGTTTTTAGGGATTCTAACTCTTGATGACTTTTTCCTAGCATAACCATTTTATTTTCTTAAATTTTTAACAAGAATCATGGCTAGGGTTGAAGGTGTGCTTCAAACACTCATGAAGAAGATGAAGATGAGTTGACGGAAAACAAGTATCAAAACTGAGAACTAATAATTTGTCGACAAAATGTAAATTTACGGTAAATTATGTGGTTGCAGTAAAGTTGCATGTTGGATGTAAATAAATATAGGTTGTGCTAATAAGACTAGGTAACATGAATAAGAAAATTAGGTGTTTGTGGACATCATTATCCAATGAACCGCAAATGTAATAACATAACTGTTAATGTTTAAAATAACTACAAAATTTATAGCGCTGCAAAAAGGGAAAATGGTGTTCACATCATTCTGGTGGGACTGGTCGTATACATCCATGTCGGAGGCATCCTTCACCCTTTCTTCCACCTGCATAAGAACGTTAATCACACAGATATGATGCTAACAATAAAAACATTTACCAAAGGGCGACACATTGCTCTACTTGTAAAAGACAAGACAAATGCTAAATATAAGTGCAAACGATAAATATAACTTCAAACATTAAATGTAACTGCAAACATTTGTTTTAAGTGTAATTGGGTAGGGAACTTACAATGGCTGGGCTGGGCAGCCACACAATTCATCCCTTCCCTGGCTTTCATATGAACATAAACATAGTCAGATATGGTAATATGAGAAACAACACCTTTACTTGTATAGGACATCAAAACGTATGGGACCAGAAAATAATAAAAGAAATATAAACATGTAATATAACTGCAAACATTTAAAAATAACTGCGAACATTTAGTATAACTCCAAATGTTTAAAAAAGGATAAGAGTTTACAAAATGAAACACGCTTACAAAATACATTACATATAAACAAGCATAACAGTGGATGATTACATGTTGTTTGCACAAACACAGAGAACAATCTCTTGCAGTGGTACTCAAGCTTTTCCATCTTAATGCGTGATTGATCGACCTTCTTAAATCATCTATAACAAGTGATCGACCTTCTTGTCAGTTTCTTTATCTGAACACATCAAGTTTTTTTCTTTGGGGACATCATATTTCGGTGATATGATAGCCTTAATGTTAACTTGTAAGTCAAATTATAACAGTTAAATATATATTTAACTGTAAATTAATTATTTTATGCGAACAAGAATGTTTTGTATATAACTTTAAAACATTGTCTTGCACTCGAGGTACTCAAGCAATGATTTTTGTGGATAGAAAAGCATCTAACAAGTTGGCAAACTGTAGAGTTTGTTGTTTTATGCCAATTTTACAACATTTGTGAGAATACATCAAAAAATGGTGCTTAACTAAACAAAAGTCAACACAACAGCAATAACCAAGAAGGATCCAAGTAGGTTTAGAATTATTTGCAAAACTTTCAGGTTCAAATATAACAAAAATATTACTTGCAAAATCAGAATGTTACAGAAATCTAAAAGTTTTGCACGATTTCACATTTTCACAAATACGTAAATCGCCTAAGAAAATTACAACTACATATTATCACTTAAGGTTACCCAGATCTAAAAATTCATAAAAATCACCTAATTAAGCATCTAAAAAACAGAAAACAAACAACAACCATCTACAACAAGAAATTGAACACAATAATTGAAAAGATGCTAACTCATAAACTAATTATGTTCTAACATAGGAATTGGGGAAAATGAGTAATTACAAAAAAATGTAAATCCTAACTAAATGAAAATTGGTTTGAACATGAGATCAATAAAAGAATCAGAGACATAAAAAGTTGGGAATGAGAGTAAACTACCAAACCTAGTTCGATCTAGGATTTTGATGTGACATTATGAGTCCTCAACACTGAACGACGATATTGGAGAATAAGTTAGGGGAAGAGATATTAATAGAAACTGCTTGAAAGTGTTGAGGAGAACCAGAGAAACAAATTAAGAAGAAAAGAGGAAGAACGATAATGGCGAAAGATTTAGAGAGAGAAGATAAATTTTTTTATATATTCTGAGAGTAGATATTTTAATTTTCAATCAGTTTCTAATAAAATATAATTTTCTAACTGGATGTTATAAGGGAAAAACAGTCAACAATTTTGAAACAGTGGCCTAGGTTTTCTAGCCTCACTCTATAACTAATTTCAATAACTTTTGATGTTATTGAGTGCAATTTCTCTTCTTAAAGTTCCTCCAAGAACTTTATATTAATTTTGATCTCCATTGGTGAGAGGTTCTCTCACTAAATTTCTCATCGATACATTATTAATAAAGATAATTACATATATTTTTACAATTATTTTTTAATTTCTAAAAAGTTCCATAATTTTCCTTCTATTTCTATTTTTTGACTAAGATAATAATTTTAATATTATTTTATTAAATTACAATTTGCTGATTAAACATAATATATAATTTAAACTTATGCAAAATGGATCGTGGTAAATAGATAATTTTATTTTATAGTTTATAAAAATTGAAACTTAAAAATAAAAATATATAAATAATTTATTTACATTCTAAACTATAAGAAAATTAAAGTTATTATGCTATAAATTTGGACCACCTATAAAGAAACATGTTTCTCATGAGAGAGTATTAAGTGGTTCTCAAAGTTTTTTAAATGAGAATTCTCTTCTTTTCTCATTAAAATAATATATTTTTCCATAGAAAAATCATGGTCTTAGAAATGTCTTTTTGTAAAGAAAGCACTACTACTGATTCAGTTATACACGGGTAAAGTAAGTATTTATTGAGGTTGACCGAAATACTCAGAAATAATTTATGTTTTTTTTCTCACATCAGACTATTTCATTGCTGTAAAGAAGAGGGTTGAGCCTCAAAAACATACATCAAAGTTATTTAATGTGCAAGAGGACCTAGCTCCTCTACTTGCATCAAATTAAACATACTAACACAACCAACAAAAGCGAAATTTGAAAATAATTTCAAGTACAACCAAAGGAAATTAAGCCAACCAAAGGATCACTTAGAGATTAAAGTAAACATTAGATAAACTTTAAGGAGTAGTCATTCTGTCACTTGCATCCTCGGGAAAGCTTGTTGTGGTTGTTCTCACATTTGTGGGTCTATCTTGGTCATTTGTATTCATGTTCAAGTGTTGCTCCACCTCTTTCTCTTCCGTATTTGGAAGCACAACTTCCTCAAAGTCCGAGATTGGAATAGTCAGCCCTAGGTCCAGCGGGTCTACAGCCACATCCACCATGAAAGTGTCATCCAGTTTGTTTAGAACACCCTCTATTGTGACCCTTAAGCTGAAGACGCTACTGTTCTGATCACCGTAACCTCTTGTGTTTGAAGCAGGCTGAGACACGAGAGAGTCTGGAGGTGTGGACTCATTTCCAGTGGAACCCTCGCTATTGTTGTTCATTGTTTGTGTGTGGTCGTAAGGGTTAGGCAACGGGATTGAGTAATAATCCAGTGGTGAGTTAATATGAGCACATAAGGTCGTTGAGTGTGTGATCCTCTAGCAGTTGAAGAAAAGCCGTGCCACCCATTCATAACAGTACTAGATCTTAAAGTGATCACCATTCTCACAATAGACTGATCTATATTATGTCAGTCTATCTTCCACATTAAAGTTAAACTTGACACGGATGAGAAAAGGTCTTGTGACAGCAGAGCTTTTCATGTCCACTTCTATGACCTCTTCCACTAAACCCGCTAAGTATCTTACCACAATATCATAAGCATATTGGATGGGGAGGTACCTGATTTAGAGCCAGAGTTGTACCTTTTTTATTGATTGTAAGGACTGGTTGTTCACCCATTTCTCCACAACCACAAGCCAGCCATTGTATAGTAGAGGTTGCATTCTGCATATCGATTCCATATCTTCCTCCTTCTCAAAGAAAAATTGCGCCAAGTCCTTGTCTAACACCCTCCCGTGAATCTTGTTATTGAGTCCCTAATCCTTTGGTAGATCCTCAATCATGTCTTGTATGCTTTGTTCCACAGAGTTCAAGCACCTTACTAGGAGACTCTTCCAATTCCTGAGCTGGTTATGGTAGTACATATTGGTGGATAAGTACACCGTCGGTTTGTTACGTCCCCAGGAAAATTGTTTCAATGATTGCCAGAGATTGTTGTCCATTGATCTTGATGTTTTGCCTTGTAGAGATGAAGATGCAGAAGTGTATTTATAGGTGACATGGACATGTTGAGGGATTCTTTGTATTTTTTCGCAAGCAATCTTTGTCTTGAGTGCATAAATGAAAGTGCATAGGGAGTCTGGAGTGAGATAGAAATTAACACGCAAAAAGTTTGCATTTCCCAGGCGGCTGCGTGCAGAGAGAGGTTGTTGAACTCTGACATTGCACCACCTGTCAATTAAGCACTGGCAAAACATAGTGGCAAAAGATTTAGAGAGAAGAGTTAGATAAAATCAACCTCGGGGGATCAACTTAATCTAATGATTGCCTGTTCCGTAGCTCTAAAACAAACTTAACCAAAGAGATGATTAGGTTGAAACTAGCCAAAGCTAGCCTACATATTGGAAGCAAGAATAGGTGAGTTGAGTAAGAGTCCAGAAAAGATGATGGGAAAAGGAAAAAAGGAAAAGGACAGGACATTTGAAATGAGGATGAGGATTGGGCTTATAGTGCAAGCTAAGGCATTTTGGCGGCAAAAGGGGTTAGACTTCCTAGTGTTGAGGAGTTGTGATAACCATTGATGATGTTGAGAATGTAACCCTTATACGGACTAGCCTCTAGACCTGAGAAAATATGAATAAGAATCAGAGAATTTGACCCTAAGTAAACAAACCAAACCTAATTGAGAACAGGGCCTCTATTGGAATTGGTCTACTTGACATATGCTCTTGTTCCTTATTCCACAGCAAAGTGAATGCAAGAAGAATTAGCCATCGTAAGCTTTTAGTGAGGGACTAACTTACTCAAAACCCAAAGTCCATGGGGGATACACAGTTCTATATAGTCCTCATACCTACCATCGCGAACCACACTTTTGTCTATGTTTTTAGCTATTTTATTTAAACTTGGCGGGATAAACCTGAATTGGCATTTATGGGGTTGAGCTAATATCCCATAGATTTTTGTGATCCAGGATTGGTACTTGGGCCAACGAGAGGGATCTGCGATGGCCTTGTAGGTGGTTTAATTGTCCATTTCCACGATGGAATCATCATTTTTGAGATCCCTAATCACAGACAAGACCCATGCTATCCCTGAGAACGTTAAGTGCATGAATTTATTGGCACCAATAATCACATGCCTACCGTACATGAAGTTCCTTTGCTCTCTTTTATGTATGATAACAGCTCCACCATTTAGATTGCTTCTAGAGTCCTAAGCCACATCAAGTTTAATTATATGATTTGCTTCCATATGTTTTGTGGTTGTGAATTATGTACTTTCTGGCCGTTTTTCAGGAGTATCATTCATCCTGATTAGGGAGCATCTTCCCCAAGTTGACGCCTCCAACAGAGCTTCTTGTGCCTTTGCAAGGAGGTTGATTTTCTTATTGTGGAAAACAATTACATTTCTGGTTTTCTATATATACCACATTATCCATGGAAACTGTTTTACCGAGCTTAAGGGGTCTCAGTTGAGGTTGCTTTTTAATATAGGTAGTCAATGTTCACAATGAGTGATGTAGTAGAGAAGCCTCCAGGTGGGTGTGGAACGTTAGTAAGAGCCCAAATTTTTCTAGCCGTTGTACATTGAAAAAGACAATGGTTGATGGTCTCCTCCAGTGCTCCACATATATGACATAACTTGGTTAGAGAGGGTATTCTGTTACTCAGCCTTTCCTGAACTACCAGTGCTCCAGAGAGGGCCCTCCACACGAATAGTGAAATCTTTCTTGGGATATCCAATTTCCAAATCTTACTCTTCAGAAATTCATTTGGTGATATTGATGTGGATTGAGCCTTGCAGTCATTGTGAGAGTTGATAGCTCGTATCCGCTTTTAACTGTGTATTCTCAAGAGTGGGTATATCCCCAGTACCATGAGTCTTTATGTGTAGTGTTTGGAGGAGATTCCAGGATCTTGTGTGCGTCTACTGGTAAGAAAGTGTCAAACACTTTGGTCTGGTTCCAATCTCCACTAGTTATCAAATCTGATACTTTGAGGTTGACACTAAATCTAGTTTTTCTGCTTAGTGGAGGTCGTGGTTGAGATTGGAAAATCCAATTAGTCGTTCATACGAATGTGTCCATGCCATCTCCTATTTGTCTAATGAGGCCTTTGGTGAGAAGGTTTTTTCCGTGACAGATGCTTGTCTAAGCATAGGAGGGACGTCCATATTTTATGTTGTTTAAGAAATCTGAGTTATGATAGTATCTTGCTTTCAAGGCTCTTGCCACTAGATATTGTGGGTGTCTAGTCAATTTCCATGCTTGTTTGGCTAGAAGTGCTTGATTAAGTGTTCAATGTCATTAAAGCCTAAACCTCATTCTTTTTTGCTTTTGCACATGGATTTCCATGGTACCCATGGTATCTTCTTCCTATCTTTCGATGATCTCCACCAATTTTGGATCATAGCACTTGTGATCTTTTGGCATTGAGCTTTAGACAATCTAAAGCAAGACATGGCGTATACTGTGAAAGTGTTTAGCTGTTATCAGACAACTTGACGACCATATCACAGAAGACTGATCAGGCATTAAATGTGAGATTGAAGATGTGGATTCCAAGTCAAAGACAAGTAAGGAAAGAAGACTAAGTCAAAGAATGAGCTGGAACGAAGACTTGCTGATCAAGATGAAGTGAAGACAGAGAGCTGTTATCAAAGAAGAACAGATTGCTGTCGAGCAGAAATGGAAACTT
>OVBA01004206.1:0-24394 GCA_900406435.1 Lepidium aucheri | reverse complement strand
GGTAGTCCTAGATAGGAACCCATCCCACCAGTATTAGAAATTCCCAGGGAAAGGTGAAGCTCCATTTTGTGAGTATCTGGAACTGCATGTCCGAACTGTATTGATGATTTATCAAAATTAATTTGCTGCCCCGATATTTGTTCATACTCTTTGAGAATCCTCAAAATATGTGATGTTTATTCTTTTGTTTCTTTACAAAAGAAAAGACCATCATCCGCAAATAGTAAATGGGAAACCCTCGGACTAGATCAGGCAATGGAGATTCCCGTAACGAGTCCTTGTTGCTCAGCAGATCGAAGTTTCGATATTAAAACTTCTGTGCACAGAATAAAAGTACAAGGTGATAATCCTTGTCTGATGCCCCGTTCCAGCTTAATGCATCCCTCAGGAGAGCCGTTAATTAACACAAAGTATTCAACACTTGTTATACAATGCATAATACATCTAATCCAGGATTCACTAAACCCTAGCTTCCATAACAAAATTTCCACAAAATTCCACTCTATTCTATCGTAGGCCTTACTCATGTCTGTCTTTATCACCATAAATTTACCTTTTACTGATTTATTTGTGCGGAGTGCATGAAACATCTCCCGGGTAATCAAAATATTGTCAGATATAAGACGTCCAACAACAAAGGCCGATTGTGTATCAGATACTAGTTTTGGTAATACTTTTTTAAGTTTTAAGCACAAAACTTTTGATATTATCTTATAACCAACATTACATAGACTAATCGGTCTAAACTCCGTCATCCTTATAGGTCTCGAATTTTTTGGAATAAGACAAATATTTGTTTTGTTTAATCCATATTCAAATTTTTCTGTAGTTATGAAATTATTAACTACATAAACTAGATCATCTTTAACAACATCCCAAGAGTCTTGGAAGAAAAGAGCCGTCATCCCATCAGGACCTGGAGTTTTGCTCAGATACATCGAGAAAAGTGCCTGTCTAATCTCCTCAGCTGAGGCTCGGTTCAATAAAGATTGATTATCCTGATCTGTAATTTTAGATTCGAGTTCGTCTAATAAGTGCGTGGAATCGCCATTGCTAGTAAATAAGGCCGAGAAATAATTTGTAGCTTCTGCCCAAATTTCTTCCTCTTTCGTGACCCAGTTACTGTTACGAGATTCGAGACCTATAATCCTATTGCGGGCTCGTCTCTATTTTGTGTGGGCATGAAAAAATTTAGTATTTTCATCTCCTTCTTTGAATCATTTATTACGACTCTTCTGTTTTCAATATGTCTCTTCCTCCAAATAGGCATGTCTGAGGTCTGCATTTGCTTGGTAAATTTTCCCAGAGTTTGGAGTGTTACTATTTTTTAATTCGTCTACCGTAATTTTTAAGTCACTAATTTTTTTTGGCCAGACTTGAGATATTTGCTTTTCCAGTGAGATATTTCTCGTCGGCAATTTTTTATCTTCCCTATGAATGTAACCCTGTGTTGGCAAGAGATACCTTTCCAACTTTTGGCAATAATATCCCTTAAATCGGCCTTACCGATCCATCTTTTATCAAAAAAATTGCCGATGTGGGTTATAAGTTTGATCAGAAAATCTCCCTAATATCGGTCTATGATCCGATCCAATCATTTCCAAGTATTCAATTTTTGTTTCTGAAAAAGATCATGCCAGTCTTCATTTCCCATAGCTTTGTCTAACATACACCGAATAACACCATTTTTCCGAACTCCTCTCCATGACCACGAATTTCCTAATTTTGGGAAATCAATAAGTCCACAATCCTGGATCATTTGATTAAAGGTTAAAAAAGAATTTGCATGTCGCAAACTTCCTCCCTGTTTCTCATGATTACCTGTTATTTCGTTAAAATCTCCAATTATTAACCACATATCATTTCTTTGAACCCTCATTCTAGTTAATCTTTCCCAAACATAATCTCTTTTATGTTGTATGGGCTCCCCATAAAGGAATGTAATGTATGTTTGTTTTCCATTTAATTTTAGCGAGACATCAATCATGTTTTTGTCTTTATGCTTAACAATAATATCCAAGTTATCTGGATAAAAGAGTGCTAATCCTCCACTTTTTCCAATTTGGTCAACAGTAGAAAGAAAATTATACCCAAAATGAACTTAGATTTTTTCCATATAAGAAAAATTATTTTTCGTTTCTGAAAGAAATAACAAATCTGGTTTAAAACATTTCTAGACATCTCTCAAGTTACCAATTGAGAGTTTATTACCAATTCCCTGACAATTCCAACTCAAAATTTGAAACATTAAAAAACTAAAAATTCATAGGACTTTTTTCCTTGTCCTTCTTCATCTCCTCCCTTGCCTTGTTATGCTTGGGATTTTTGTGTGGAGACATTGTCTTAATAGCCATCGTTTTCTTGAAGCTTACTCCTCGAATAGGTGTCGATGGCCTAGAAGACGGCTTGCTCGGACCTGTAGGAGGTTTCGAGTGTCTGGCCGCATGACATTTCTGCAATGTATAAGCAAATTCCTCATTTATTTTGGCCCGGTCAGCATCAGAGATGTTGTGAACATCAATTACCGCAGCCTTAAATGCTAAATCGTCCAATAAATCATCCTCCAAAAAAGAGAGATCGGTTTCCTGCATTACCTCATCGGTTTCACCTTCAGCCAATAGAGAATCCTTCTTAGAGTGATTTTCCAGCACTGCCCCTCCTAATTGTTCCATCGGTTCAGTCTCAGGTTGCACTGGAGACTTAGAAAGCTCATCGTCATTGACTTTTGATGATTCTCCTTCTTGAAATAGTGGTCTTCGGACCTGTTTTGAGGAACCCGAACTCACAGCCATAGGATTAGAATCATTTGCTGCATCTTTACCAGAAGAAAAGACAACAGTAGAGATTGTGACAACATGCATAGTTTGAGAAATTACCACCTCTTGAGGTACTCGTTTTGGCCTTTGTTGTGACAGACCTCGAGGCCTCCTAATCCCAGCAGTCGTACCAGCTAAGTTCCTTGTCGGATTTGACTGACCAGATAGCACAACTCCTTTATAACTTGTTGTTCGGTTAGCTATTCCATGTTTCCTTTTGTCATTTATATCTCTGTTAGCAGCCGCAATTTTGGCCTTATGACAGTTAATTGCTTCATGGGTCATACGGAAGCACATACTACAATAACCAGACAGCCTCTTGTATTCGAACATGATGTTGGATTCCATACCCTTGTCGAATTCCAGTGTAGATGAAAAGATAAGAGGCTTTGAGCAAGGAACCTCAACCAGTACCATGCTCTTCTGCTCATCAGTTGAGATCACCTGTCCAATAGAACCAGCAACCAAAGTGTAAACCTCTTTCACCCGATATTCAAAGGGGATAGTGATCCTTGTCCAGAGTCTGATGGTGTTCGGGTAATCTGCTCCAGCCATTGCTTTCCAAGGAGCATACGATACCATCCAGCCATAAAAATTGATGGAGCTATTGCTTAGCACTCCTTCCAAATCCGCTACATCTTGAAATTCAAACTGAAAACGACCATTTTTCAGGTTTAGTCTACTTACTCGTCCTACCAGATTCCAAAATTGGGGCATTCGAAACAGGAATGTATCCACATTCTGACTGAGCGGATTCAAGCATCTGCCCATCAGCACCTTGGAAGATCTTGCTAGCAGCTCAGCATTATCAATCCTCGGTATCTTAATCTTCAAACATTGAGAAGGAGAGTCAGATTCCATCATCTTCTTGTTGAGATTGATTTGAGACATCCTCACCCAAAAAATCCAGAGAAACAAATCGATTAGCCAAAGAATAAATTGATAGATTAAAGCAAAGATAACAGATTTTGGAGACTGCTTAAGACAAAGAGAACTATTTGGATTTATATAATAGAGTCGCCCATAAATATTTGGTGCATAACCTAATGGGCATTTAATTAGCAAAATATTCTGATTATAGAGATGAGAGTATACGATTGATATACTAATTCTCTCTTTCCCAAATACTACAAGGTATTTCCTATTTTGGGATCCTCGGCTTAACTTACATCCAAAATTAAGTTTCCGAGTAATATATGTAATTAACTTTCTGGATTCGAAAATTAAATGTGCAAATATATTTATTCCAGCTGAATTAAAATGTGTTCCTACAAGAATGGGAGGTAAGGATTATTATGATTTAAAACTGCTAGCCAGCGGGTTTTAAAAATCAAACAAGACATATTTCAAGTTTGAGTCCAGTATAAGTGATAAGATCTAAAGTACTTTAGCTTCACATTACAAAAACTTTGCAATGACACTACTGCTGTTTTGCTAGTAAACTTATTCGAGACCCAAAGATTAACTAAGATCTCTTTTTTATGTATGAACTTTAATGGTTTTGTTGTACTAGTTATAAAGCACCATAAAGAATCTTGAATTTGGTAGTACCCTCGCAGAATAAGGGCGACACTTATGTTTCTAAAACCATTAAACGGCCATAGTTTATATTGATAGACACCAGTTACTATATAAACACCTAAAGCATATGGAAGCATACTTATGCTATTAATATGCGGAGTACTAATCCACCAATTTACATCTGTCTTAGTAGAACATCAGCTGATCATTGCTTTGCTACTGTATCCTACTATATATAAGTAAGGAGGAAGTAACTTACACAAGAAATCCAGGTATTGGAAAGTACAACGCGTGGTACTCTTCAATAAAATTGCTGAAGGCATCCTGTAATATGGTTTGTCGGAATTGTACTAAGAGAAGCCAATATGCACTTCTGGCCAAAGAGAAATATGGAGAAAATGTGACATAAAACAAAATGTGCTACTTAATAAGACACCACTTAATGCCACATCCCACCCGTCAAGAAAAGGATAAAACATATTGAATTCGTTGGGACTGTAGAGAGAAATACACAGAAATTCGATCTTTCTAGTGTTTCCATCCCCGCAGTCTCCATCCAGCTTGTTGATCAATGAAATACTTATATTTCCATTCTCACCGTCTCTATCCAACTTGTTAACTAAATACATAAGCCTAGAAATATAGTTAACAAACAGCCAACTATCCCATCTAAAACTAAGTAAAAAACACTTCAGTAAGTAGCAGTGTGCTGAAAACTCATTGAAACTCCTACTTGGAACTTGGAGAGTCAATTTGTAGGTAGTTCAAAATGCATAGCAACTAAGAATTGATTCAGTTCTGCTCTTAGCTAGATAAAACAATCTGCCATTTTCACTTATTTTCTCGGCTAAAAGAGGCCAAACGATGTTAATGAAGTTTCTTAAACCCAGAATGCGTGAGTTATAAATTTCGACTGAAGCATTTAGAATAAACTTAAGGATAATACTCTTTTTCTATTTGAGGGTCTATGACAAGGAAATCGGGAAGAGAGTACCGAATTTGCATAGACCATAGTTGATTGGTTATGCTTCAGGGGATCCCATCATATTCTCTCTCACTTTGAGGGAACAAATGTAATCTCATACTGTCATAACAAACCAAAATTATTATCAGTTTATGAGCTGATTTTGCCCAAAACCAAGTCCCATTATTCCACAAATAAGCATTAACCAGCATTAAGCACATCTGGTATCTAGATTGAACTGATATATTTATTCAAAAATCTAAACTTGCACTAAATTGAAACAGAGAAAAAAGGTTGTGAGAGCCTGAAATTCCAGACTCAAAACAACGTTTATCCGTATTCAGGGACTCACAATTTTGGATCATCACAAGACCACAGATTGTGAAGATAATGTTATCACAATCCATGGGATTTTTCCCCTTCTGTGAAAATTTAAAGAAATATAGGTTTCTATGAGACTCTAAGTATCCAGTCAACACCGATCCATTGAATCTTAAATAAAACATTAAGAGTGTTAATAGATTTTTAGATCAGCGCTCAATAAACCAAAAGATCCTAGCATAAACATGGTTATGGGCTAGATCGATATCTCAAAACCTGGGAATGAGATATCACCACTCAAAAAACTCAGATTTACCTAATACACAACACAAAAAAGGATACAAGCCAAGCCGGAGTCAGGGAGAATAAAGGGGAACCACCGACTCTCTTATGCGGGAATCAGAAATCGAGACTTGGACAAAGTCTTCGATCTGTGGCCTAAGAAGATCACCTTCAATATGCCGTCGATCTGTCTCGCCTTCAGGCGGCAATCAATTTATAATTTAGAGCCCTAATAATCAGTCTTATTACAGATCGAATGACTAAAAGAAATCTGAAACACGTAGCTTCATTTTAAAATAACAGACCTTCAACACTTTTTGAAGAAAATCAAAAATGACAAAGAGTAATGTTTCAAAAAATTTGACATTTAATTTATCAAAGAGACAAGGTTTAAATTGCAAAAGTAAATTTTCAAAATCTTATTTTCTAATAAAAATTAAACAATGTATTTAAACTCTGTTATAAGATAGGGTTTAAATGACATAGCTTTTTAAAAGTTGGGCTTTAGTTTGCGGTAAAACCTATTGTTGAGTATTAATACAAACTATATCTTTTTGGTAATTTCTTGATTCTTTTTGCGAATTTTCCATCAAATATATTCTCTTAATTATAAACAAGAACTTTGAAAAAGAAAAAGACAAAAGCTACTATATTCATTTAATTAAGGGTGGATTTGCTAAACGACAAAAGATAAATTCCAAGTTGGCCAAATGACAATTGCAAAACTGAGATTAGGAATCTGACATTCGATTATTCATTTATTGCTAATAAATTAGTAATATAATATTTTATTTGTACGTATAATTTTATAAGTCGTAGTATAATGTAGTATAGTATAATGTTATAGTTAGTAGTATTATTTTTTTGTTGGTACATATAATAAGTTTAGTATATATAAATAATATGGATAATTAAGGTGAATAAAAAGAGGTTTTGGATAATTTACCACAATAACTATTAATATAATTTTACAAATTTGAAGATAAACTTACAAGATAGATAAAAATGTGATAATAGTATTGTTAGCATTAATTCTTAATAAAAATATTGTTATAGTACCTATGTTATGGGGTTAAAATGGTAATTACCATAAACATTTACTACGCTTTTTCTCTTAGTCATTCAGCCAATTTTTAATTTGTCTTTTGTCATTTGCTCCAATTTCCATTAGTTAAAGAAGTATATTGACCTTTTTCTAAAGAACGATGTCATCTATCCAATAAATGATGAAGTGTATTCATCTCCCAAATTCTGCAGGCACCAGTCTCTACCATTTAGAAATATTATTGATATAACCTCACATCAAACTAAGCAAACAGGGACTGATAGGTAAAGATTATAGTTTTTATTTTTGTTGTTGTAGGATTTTGGCCGTAAGATTTTTGGCTGTAGACTTTTTTGTTGTAAACCATTTTGCTGTAGAAATTTATATTTGTAAATTTCATCAATTTTGGCTATAAGTTTTTGTTTTTCTACAGCCAAAAATATTATATAAATAAAAGATTGGCTTTCCAGAGCAATGAAAGCCAAAAATAAATTTAAATAATGATTGGTTTAATTTAAATGTTCTGGAAAGATTTTTGCTCTGCAGAATAACCAAAACCATTACCAATAACACCCATAGTTATTTCTTATTTATTCCTCTTTGATAATGTAAATTAAATTTCAGCATAAACTAAAAAAGTTTAACAACAAAATTGAAAATTTCTAATCAAATATATATTGAAAGTCTAAGAAAATTAATTTAAAACAAATTTCTTTCAAAGCATCAAACATTTAGAAATATAGGGAGTATAGAATCATCATAACTAACTAGATGGTACTATATGTCCTGTGCACAAATAAATTTTTGTGAAAAATCAATACATATTTGTAATTATCTTTATTTAATTATAATATTATATATATATATTTTGTTTTTTCATTGTTTAATTTGTATATATAAATTTCATAATTATATATATATATTAATATTCTAAAAAGCAATTTATAATAATGGTTGGTGTTGTACATTACAAAATTCATATATAATTATAACTCTTACCATTTAGGCTTTTAAACACATGTTCATATAGATATCTAAGTTTTAGATCTGCGTTCATTTAGAGTTTTAAACTCATATTCATATAGGTTTTTAAATCTATATATATTTAGATTTTTAGACATGTGTTCACTTAAGTAAACATATGTCATGTGTTCTTTTTTTTCAGTTAGTCATGTGTTCATTTAAGCACATAAACTTGTATTTATATTTTTTAATTTATTAATTTTATTACACTTAAAATTTATTCATATATCTTAATATATATATATATATATGTATATATATTAAATCAGAAGTGACATAGTTTTTGAACTTATAGCCTGTTTTTTTTACCGTCACCGAGTGAGCGACTAGCGACAAAATATTACAAGTGATTTAGGATTTAATTAAGCGGGAAATGATATACGCAAATTATACATCATTATTAAACTAGTCGTGTGATTCAACTAACATATCGCTACTTTTTCCAGCGTCCTTCGCGACAATCATAATTGAGTCGAGTGACACTTTTTCTTCATTGTAATCATTTATTTTATTTTATTAAGTTTAAAATTTTGGTCGCTGTGCGACTTATAAAATAACAGGGCTTTAATATATATTATCATTTAAATTTAGGAGCAATTGCAAAAATACCTTCAAAAGAGCACAATGCCTCGATCTTTTTTGACATTTTTTAGAAAATATCTTTCTTTATTAACAAATGACTAATATACTCTCATATTATTATCTTTTACTTATTTACGAATATTTTTTTCCTGTGCAAATTTTTTTTACACAAAACTTTTGTTGCAAAATTTTATTTTTCATCTCAAATTTGGTTCTAAAATTTATAAGAGATCTTATAAAACTTTTTTTTATCGTCATATTTATATTAAAATTTCCCTAAGTAGATTTGGAGTACATGAAAGTTATTACAAACAAAAGAAAACGAACTAATAGTAAAGCCCATTTCGAGATGTGGTAGCAAACAAGGCCATGTTACACATCTTCTAGGTATCAAGTGTCGTCCTGAAGGTGCTCCTTGCATGCAAACTCTAGCGAGATGTCGAGGCTTGTCTTTGAAATCGCCGAACATCAAGTTTTTCTTCTGCCTGCAAAAACCATAACGGTGCCCATCTCCACCAAAGATAATCTGTCGAGGAGTATATAAACTTCAGATACTATCGGCAAGACTCCTCCAAGAAAATTCAGGAGAGGAAAAAAAACATCCATCAAAGGAAGCGAGAGAGTAGGGAACTTGACGGAACCAAAGGTACTATCGGAACAATCCAATATCGAAACCGATACAGAGATTGGAAAGAAACTAGAAGTAGTCGAGAGAGAAACAGGAACTAACCCGGAGAGGAAACCTGAATAAATTCGGATTGTTACCGGCAATACATAATAACTTATAAATAAGTTTTTCTAAGATAAGTTTTCAATTTTTTATTTCATAAAGTTTTATATGGTAATATAAACAAACTATATAAAATCTATAAAACATTTATACAACATTATAAAACTAAGTAAAATGTAAAAGTATGATTTAAAAATTGGTTTATAAAATCTTATAAAAACTTTATAATCAATACACATTACTCAAAATTTTAATTTTATATGGATTTCATAAACAAACTTATAAAACGACATGAAATTTCAAAAACACTTACACAAAACATCAAGAAAACTTAATAAATCATATAAGCATGGTTTAAAAATTGGTTTATAAAATCTATTACAGATATTATTATTTTAATCTATACACTTTAGTCAATATTTGATTTTATAAGGTCTTATAAAAAAAATTATAAAACTATATAAAATCTTAGAAAAACACATTTACAAATTTAACTAAAACAGAATGATTTAAAAGTTGGTTTATAATATTTTAAAATATTTATAAGATAGCTAATAAAAACATATAAACAAACGGTTTACTTAATTTATATAAGTGTACTTATAGAACCGTATAAGAAATATAACATGGAGATCAAAAAATAATTTATGAGGTTTTACTAGTTAAGTTATAAGGAAAAAGAAAACTTATGAGGTACTTGTTGGAGGTGGATTTCACTCTGAGTCCAGCCCATATGGTTTCGGTGTGTCCATTCAACACTTGAACAAAGACCAACCATTTATCACAGGTGTCCAGTGCGTCTGCAGTATATTTCGCCATCACAAAACAAGAAGATATCTTGGTGATCGACCTTTGACAAGAAAGTCGTGCTCGTCGTTGGCGTGCTAGAGAGCATTTAATGAACCGATGTGATGTTACCTAATCATTACCGAAGAGAAGCCACACAACGGACATTAAATGCTGAAAAGATGCTGCACGGCAGGCGTTAAATGTCAACAAGACGTCCAGCAAATCAGGAAGCTCGAAAAATCTACCTTAGAGGAAACGATGAGCTAGAGCCGGGTACACACCCTGTAGGTCATCATGATATTTCTGACTAGAAAAAAGGAATGTTCAGAGGATTTGCCTATAAAAAGATCATTTCACATCGCCGAGCATGACATGAAATACAAAATACTCTCTCTAAAAATGAGAACTCTGTTCATTCTACTTGTCATCCCAAAACTGAGTATCCAACCCTTCATTGTAATACAACACATTTATAATCAATAAAACAAAGTGCTAATCCCACCCCAACTCAGTTATCAACGCAAACCATCAGAACAACATCAGAACACATATGGCAAAGACACTTAACCGGAATAGAGCGAAGCGAACGTCTTATAGTCTTCTTTGCACAGCAAACTCTCGGGACAAGGAAAAGAAGAACCGGGCATGTTGAGCTGGCTAAAAAGCTTCACAACTGGACCCTTCTGCTGGTATAAGGGGTCCCCTGCCGCCCACGCAAAATTCACCTTGTATATACCCTCTCCGGCATGCGAGGTATGCGGCCTCCTTGACGTCCTATATGCCGTGGACTCTTTCCCCAAACGACACCCATCAGCATTATTGCCAGCAACCCTCCTCTTCTTCTCTGCGCCCTATGTCTCCTCCCGGGACTCTCCTTTAGTAGCACACATCATTATGATGTCAGCTTACTCCTGGGAAAGCTGTTCTGAACCAGCGCCTTCAGCGGTACTCATTATCCTGTTGTCAGCTTCCTTCTAGGAAACTGTCCAGAGCTAGCACCCTCTGTCACCGTAGTCCTGGTCAATTCATCATCCTCGGCCAGCTACTTCTCGATCTTAGCCAGTGAGGCGTGTTCATCAGCCGCACGCTCATTACCCACAGCACCGGATAACTCCTTGTTTACCAACCTAGTCAAATTGACTACCTCTCCTTCCATGCCCTGTGTCCCCACCTGAGTCTCTTTGAGGTGGGTCCCCACCGGCGCGGGGGTATTTCATGCTTGAATAGCAACACCCTACGGATCTTGAGGAAGCAAGTCAGCGCTATACCTCGACGACAACAAGCGAATTTTAGCTATTCTTTCCGCGTCAGCTGTACGACGGGCATACATTATAACAAAAAAAAGATCATGAGCATACCTTGTATAATGGCAGGCTTGTACGTCGTGCAAAGATGCCCTTCGATCTTCTTCCATATCGCAGCTGCACAACTTAGGCATCCGCACATAGTCACCCTACTCCTTCTTTCCTACGCGGATGGTATCAATCCCAAGTGGCTTTTTTTTGAGGTTGTGACCAAGATCAATTATAACAAGGACCAGGATGGGACTTTCTTGATCAGTGTGATGTAGGGGTGCTGCTTCGTCCAAGGTTTTACTTTGAAGCTTCATAAGTACAAGGAGCGGTACTTTTATATGAACCTCAACGCGGCGTCAATCTTCAACCCCGAGCATCCTTTGGTCCGCAGAACTTGGAATCCAACTTATGATATTGCCAAATGGAATGGTTGCTCGGCTTTGGTATATAGGTGTCGTTCATCTACAGAATCCCTTTTTCCTTGTTTTTGCAGTTGGCCATCAGCGCACTTTGTCTGCGTCATTCGAAAACGAGCTCGCGCAAATTATACGAGGAAGCGGAAGCCACAAAAGGCAATGCCTAAACGCCTCTTTGTGCAGGAAAATAAAATATTTTGGAGGGGTCCACGGCCTCTGGTGCGGTTTAGGCACCATCATAACCACTGAAGCGGAGAAGCCGCAATCCCGATGCAGCCTCTCGAGGGAATCGTTTGTACAGGTCAACACAAGATAATCTTGCCCATTGAGCCTTGCCCAAATCCTCTCCGTAACTGGCCCTGCGACTTCCTCCTTTGCCAACGCCTCGTCGCAAAGACCTCATAAATCACTAACATATGGCGGGTCACTGCGGAGGACTTCCTAACCAGAAACGGAAACCAAAAAAAAAGAATATACTTGAATCTAATAAAATAAGGAGTAAAATCTAAAATAGAATTGATTAGGAAAATTTCTTATGAGATAAACTAAATATTAGGAATTAGTTATGATACTCAAACTATATCTGAATGCATATTTCTTTATAAACTTAAAATATATTTTTTCGATTAACCTATATAGTATATACATTGATATTTGAGAGTATATAAATGGTTTTCTTTTATCAAATATATAAAACATTATTACATAAAGTATATATTATAAATATTATCTAATTAATATGTATTTTTATATTAATAAAACTGAGATTTTTATAACAAATAAGATATTTAGTTTTTTAAAGTTTGATATCATTAGTTATTTAGTTTGTTAAGCATTGATATCATTAGTTATTTCGTTTTGGTATATAATATCTTTTATTTTGCTTATTAAAAATACTATGTGATTATAATTTTAATTTTATTATAATATTTTCCTATTAACAAATTTGATACAATAATTTCTAGGCTAAAACAGACTAATATAACTAATTATTTAAGTTAATGCTCTATTTTTATTATATAAGAGATAATAAAATATAGAGTATCCAGATCCGATCACATCAAATGAGAAAAAAATTCTATTTTAATTTATATAGGCAAACAAAAAAGACACAAAAGCCAAAAAACTCAACCCAGTCGTGTCTGGGTCTGGCCTTCGGGTACGTAGACCCGATTGGGTTGGATTTTTTGCGTTTCAGATTTTTCAGGTTTACCTATATAAAATTAATTCGGCTATTTTGGAAATGTGGGCCATGTTCGGTTTGATGAATTTTGGGTTTGGTTTTTAAAAATTATTCTACTTCGGGACGGTTTTTTTTCTGGTATCAAAATTTTCAATAACTTTTTCTTACCAGATTTTTTTAATTAAAAAATATTTTCAAAATATCATAATTTAATTTCAAAAATTAATATTTTAGGTTTTTTGGTAATTTTAATTCCAATTAGATCTTTATCCTAATATTTAGTTTATCTCATAAGAAAGTTTAAACTTCATGAAATCCGCAGAAGTTGAAATAGATGTCGCAAAATTCGCATATGAAATCTTTGCAATATGTGGTAGGAAGTACGTAGAAGGGAAGAATGCATTATCCATATTACCATTTGATCTACAAATTGAAGGTGTCGTAGCATTAGCCGAGATAGTTATGACACAAATTGAAGACATAAGACCACGGGGATTAGGAAATTATTTTAACACCTACAATTTTCCAATAGGAGTTATATCACTGTGTAAAATTGACATGGTCGACAAATAATATCTGCATAGATTGCTTTGAGTATTGATATACACGGATAGTGATACAAATGTGTTAGATTTTACTATTCAAGGCTTGTAATGCTTTAACTTGATTCAAGCCTATGAGATTAGAATGCGTCCATCAAAATATTTATAATGACACCATTGTAAAAAGTAAAAATATTTTTGATTATGTGCACAAAATTTTAATCATAAGCATCAAAACATCCTTTTGATTATTAAGATGTATCTTATATACGGATAATACTTTCATTTTAGACTTGTTATAAAATATAAGATAATATTAAGCTATGGTTCATAATTACCCTTATAAATATGTTTAAAATAGGTTTTGTTATAAAATTTTATATAAAAATTTAAAACTAATAAAGATTGAATAGAAAAACTCAAAAAACTAAAATTATGAAAATATATTGAGGACAAATTCTGTTCTTGATTTGGTTACGGTTTAAGTTTGAATTTGGTTTTTCAAATATATAAATTTACAAGACTCATTTCTGATATTTTGTCGGTTTTGATTCCTCTAATCGGTATATTGGTTCTTTTGAATTAAAATTTATTTGAATATGTTTATCTATCGGATATGGTTTGGTTTGGTATAAATCGAGTTTGAGTATTTTTATATAAACATTAAAAAGAAAAAAATTATTAGAAAACTCTAAAAAGGTAAATTTTGATTTTTGATATGGTTTTGGTTTGGTTCAGTTCAATTTTTGGATACATAGATTTAGGACCTATTTGGATATATAGTCGGTTTCAGTTGCTTTATTTTAGATTAGTTTTGGTTTGGGTTTGTAAAATAACATCTTGAAAAAATATTTCAAAATATTAACACAGATCTAACAACCTAAATGAAGACAAACTAAAAAAACAATCAAATCCTGCGTTATAATCCTGGTTTACAATTAAATTGTTAGACTAAAAAGGAGTAGAAAGGATCTCTAGCAATATCCCAACCATGAGGAATCATAAAAAGTTTGCGCTACATAGTTTACTTTTATATAGGGATGTCAAAATGGGTAAAAAATGATGGGTCAACCCAATCTAATCCAGACCCATCAACCCATTGGAGTTGAAATTTTTGATCCTAATAGGTTAAGAAGTTTAATGATAAGTTAAATGGTTTTGGATTCGAATGAGTTTGGTTCTAATAGGTTGATGAGTCAAACCGGGTTGACCCGTTAACTTGTTAACATTTAAAATTTGAACCACAAACCAACCCATTTTTCTTTCTCTATTTTTTTACTCACTCTCCTCATTTTACTTTTTTTACTTTTTTTTATTTTTCTCTCCTCTTTTTCCCTCTCTACTCTTTTTACTCTCTCTCCTCATTTTCTTTTCTCTCCTTTTTTTACTCTCTCTCCTCTTTTTTTCTTTTTATTCTTTTTACTTTCTCTCTTTATTTTACGTACTCAATTCTTTTTTACTCTCTCTCCTTTTTTACACTTTCCCCTATTTTTACTCTCTCTTTTTTATACTCTCTCTTCTTTTTTACTTTCTCCCTGCTTTTTTAATTCTCTCTTTTTTTATTTTTTATATTTTTACTGTCTCTCCTCTTTTTACTATATCTCCTCATTTTACTCTCTCTATTCTTTTTACTCTCTCTTATCTTTTTACTCTCTCCTCCTCTTATTCTCTCTCCTCCTCTTATTCTCTCTCCTCTTTTTACTCTATCTCCTCATTTTACTCTCTCTCCTCATTTTACTTATCTCTCTTCTTTTTACTTATCTCTATTCTTTTTACTCTCTCTCCTCTTTTTACTCGCTCTTCTCATTTTTACTCTCTCTCCTCTTTTTTATTCTCTCTCATTTTTTACTTTCTCTCCTCTTTTTTACTTCTCTCTCCTCTTTTTCTCTCTTTATTATTTTTACTCTCTCTCCTCGTTTTACTCTCTTCTCTTTTATTACTCTCTCTCCTCTTTTTTATTGTCTCGTCTTTTTCTCTTTATAATCTTTTACTCTCTCTCCTCAGTTTATCCTCTCTCTTCATTTTACCCTCTCTCCTCATTTTACTCTCTCTCCTATTTTTCTCTCTCTATTTTTACTTTCTCTCTTTATTTTACTCTTTCTTCTCATTTTACTCTCTCTCCTCTTTTTTACTTCTCTCTCATTTTTTTAACTTCTCTCATCTTTTCATCTCTTTATTTGTAAAAACAAATAAACTCAACTACTAAAATGAAAACAAATATCTGAAAGATCTCAACAATTATTATAGAAGATAAAATAGTTAAACTATTATATTTGCCAAAAATAATTAACGGGTAACCCATGAACCCATCCAAACCTGTTAAATAAAATGGGTAACGGGTTAACCTGACCCATTAAATAAATGGGTAATTGGTTAACCACAACCCATTAACACTTAAACCTATTGGATAATGAGTTGTGTTGGGTTGGGTTTATCCATTTTGACACTCCTACTTTTATATAAGTAATTAATTTATTTAAGTAAACGCAATGTCCCATTTTGTACTTTTATACTTAGTTTATATAGTTGTATTACAATTTAAAGTTTGGAATAAATAAACACAAATTGTAATACGAAGTAAAGAAAAAACTAAGCATATAATATATTATCTATTACAAATATAAATTCCACATATGATTATAATACCTAAACTTACATAGATAGAATATCTTAAATAATAATTAATTTTATATATTATATTTATAACAGGGTGAATTGATTAAACATAATCTGTACTAAAAATGTTGGATAGAGTAAAAGAAAACATAACCAAATGAAGCTCTAGTTTTTGGGTCTCCAGAATCTTTTCTACTTCTTAGAGTACTTGACGTAACCTTTCACCTTGGGGTAGCAACTCTTCTAATAGGGTGATCAATCACTACAAGAAAATATAAAGTTTACAACTCTATACTTTGTTCCTAATTCGTTGTAAAGGGGCTTTACAACGAATTAGGAACAAACATATTTTCGTTGTTACTAGATCATTATAACACATATTTTGTTGTAAGTTCGTTGTAAAGTTATCAACCACAGATTCGTTGTAATTTCATCGTGAAAGGGGCGTTGTAAAAATGTTGTAAGATCTTGTGCGCGTTGTAAACTCGTTGTACAAGCTGATGACATAAACGCATTGTAAATTTAGCAACGAATTAGCATTGCCTGTTTTACAACGAATTTACAACTACACTAATTTAACATCGAATTAGAAACTCTTCCATTTACAATGAAATTGGGACAAAATACTTTACAACGTATTGGCAACGCCTGTTTTACAACAAAGTAGGGATGATGATTTTACAACGTATTCCAGACATATATTTTTACAACAAATTAGGGATCACTGGTTTTACAAGTAACTAAAGACGTAAGTTTACGTTGAATTAGGGACGTAGCTTGCCAACAAATTAGGGACAAAAACTAATTTTTAAAAATAAAATTTAAACATTGATTTTATAATTATTTATTTTGATTTCAATATTTTTTTTTTAAAATTTAAAATTTTGATTTTATAATTATTATTTAATCCAAAAATTTTTTTTACAAAAATATTTGAAATACAATATCAACGTAATATTTCATTGTACAAATCTGCACTACAGTCATCTTGTTCCTCATCCACTCGTTGGTTTAAATCAACATCTTGCTGCTGGGTCGGAACCTAGATCCCGAGTGCTGTATGACTTGCCTCCAATGCCTCCATCTGATGTGGATTGCCCGCAACCAAAATATCGAACATAGCCTCCATAGCTGAAAACTGTTGAGCCATTGATCGCTGATGTTCAGCATATGATTGCTTTAGTTCCACTACTTCATTTTGCAAAGCGATCAACTATGTCCGAAGAGAGTTATCCCCTATCCAAGTAGAAGTGACTTGTGGGACATCTTGTGCGGATCCAACTCCAAGAATCCGTCCTTTTCCTCGGAGCAATCTGGAGAAAACGTTAAACATGTTAGTGTTACTTAGATTACCATAAATTAAATACTGAAATTACGTACTTAATTACTAACTAATTACCTGTTTATAAATGTAGTCTACTTTTGAAGTGGTCAATTCCACATGAGTATCATCAGAAGTTTCCTGGGAAAGTTGAGTCTAACGCTCCTGAACAGCATGTACAACATCGTTGTGCAGCTTCTCTGATCTAGCATCGACGAAAATACCGGACTTGTTCCTATGTGTCCGCTCAAACAATTCCGGAAGAGAAGAAACATGTCCTGATTCTTCAGCCTAAAAATTATAAAATTTAATTAGTTAAATATATAAGTAATTAAAAATAAAATAAACTAAATATTTTAATTATAAATAGAACAACTTACCATCTGTAGAGCGATTCTGCCAAAAGGAGTCTGCCCAGCAGTGTGAGGCATAGCAAGTGGCAAACCATCTGGACCAAGCGTGTTCCAAGAAGCAGAATACTGAGCATATTTCTTGACGGAATTGGGGTCTACCCAATAATTTGACCACGAGGAGTGATTTTAATAGCCGTTAACCAAGCAATTCCAGATTCTTTGATCTTAGGATATGAAATTAAGCTAACTTGCTCTGCTTGTGATGCTAGGTAGAATGGCTCAAATTTGTTGTATCTTCTCCTCGCGTTTACATCCACAACTCCAAATTTGTTACATCGAACCCCTCTGTTAACTCCCGGATCAAATCAGTCACATTTGAAGAGCACACATTTTAGCCCAACTAATCCGACAAATTCTACTTCATAAATTCCTTGCAAGATACCATAGAAATCTGTTTCACCCTTCACACATACTCCCTAATTGGCGGTGGCTCATCTTTTACCATACTCGAAGGTATGAAATGTGTATCCTCTGGTGAAATACATGGGTGCCGTTGTTATCTTAGCAAGAGGACCTTGAATCAAATCATGAAACCATGGTGGATAAAATGGGTCATCGTGGTCAACCTGCACACATGGTTAAATATTAAACATATTTCCTTATAACTTAATTAGAATTCTTATAATGAAATAATTAATTCTCACATGTCCCTTAAACTAGAGTGCAAAATGCATATCTTTCCATTTGAGTACTTCAGCGTCTAAAATTCCTCCAATAGTTTCTTTTACCTGATTTACAAATATACTAAACGTATATATCGACATATGTTAGTTAAGTAATAGAAGGCACATTAACTAAATATATAAAATTAGTTTATATAATATACTTTTCAGACGGAAACACTTCGGTACAATTCAGAAGTATATATGTGTGTGCCACATGACGGTCTTCGGGAATACTCCACCAAACTTCTTTCAATTTCCCACTGAGTCGACCAATAGAGCGAAAGATATCAGGAACTCCTTCTACTGCATAAGTTGGGGCCACTCCACCATCATCGTATCTCCGAGTTGCTCTTTTTCGTGTGTGAACAGTGGGTGCAAAGTAGTACGATGTGAAGTTAGATGTTACTTCTGTCAGACTACCAACAACGATTGACCCTTCCACTTTTGCCAGATTCTTTGCTTTGCCTTTCAGATTTTTCATAAAATGCTCAAAAGGGTACATCCATCAAAAATGAACCGGTCCAGCAAGTAATGCTTCATGAGGAAGGTGAACTAAGAGATGTTTCATAACATCAAAGAACGAAGGAGGAAATATCTTCTCTAAGTTGCACAACACGATCAGAATATTCGTTGAAAGTTGTTCTAAACCTTCTTCTATGAGTTTTCGTGGACATAAATCTCAAAAACTGCTCCAATACCTACAATATATAAAGCACATATGAAAGTGATATATATATATATATATATATATATTAGTTACTTAATTACTACTTAATTATGTTCAATCATTACCTGCAAGTGCTTCATGTATATTTTTTGGAAGTAACTTGGCGAAAACAACTGGTAATAACCGCTGCATGAATACATGACAGTCATGACTCTTCATTCCTCCAAACTTTTTCCCTTGCTCAACACATGTGGAGAGATTCAAAACATATCCACCAGGAAATCTCACTTTTGATGACACCCAACTGAATAACACAGTTTTCGCTTCTAATAACCTAAATATAGAAACTGGAATTCTGCCATCAGTTTTCATATGCAGCTCACTTCTAGCACAAATAGCAGGCAAGTCTAACCGTGTTTTTTGTTATCTTTACTCCTCCTTGCTACGTTAAGTATTGTATGGATGATATTATCAAAAAAGTTCTTCTCGATATGCATTACATCCAAAATGTGATGAATGAGCAAATATTTCCAATATGATAGCTCCTAAAATATACTCTTTCTGTGCCAATTTTGATGTTGTCCATAATGGTCCGGCATATTTCCTGGACAATGCCAATTACCCCCACGGGGAACTGTTGCTAGAACAACATAATAATCAATTTCTGCTTCAATTTCAGCGCCAAATTGATATGGTGGTGGGGGATCATGAACCTTCACTTTACTTCTGAACAAGGTTGTGTTACGTCGGTACGGATGGTACAATGACAGAAACCGGCAATGACAATCAAACCAACATATTTTTCTTCCATACTTAAGTTGAAATGCATATGTTCTCCCACGACAATAAGGACAAGCTAACCTCCCATGCATTGTCCACCCTGATAACATTCTGTAGGCAGGGAAGTCACTTATTGTCCACATAAGCACTGCTTTCATCGTAAAATTATTTTGGGATGAGTAATCATATGCTTGAACCCCAGGAGTCCACAACTGTTGTAGTTCATGAATCAAAGGTTGCAGAAATACGTCGAGTGACCGCTTTGGATGCTTAGGACCAGGCACTAGAATACTAAGGAATATAAATTCTTTTTCCATGCACATCCCCGGAGGAAGGTTATAAGGCGTAAGGATTACTGACCACAAAGAATATTCTCTACAAGACATTCCAAACGGACTAAAACCATCAATGCATAGAGCAAGATAAACATTCCTATTATTTCAAGCAAAATCCTTATGTACCGTATTAAGATGTTTTCACGCCTTTGCATCTGAAGGATGATTGATCTCACCATCTGTCTGTGAATGCTCTGCATGTCATCGCTTCGCAGCTGCTGTCCTTTCAGACTGATATAATCTCTTCAACCTGTTTGTTATTGGTAAGTACCACATACACTGATACGGTACCTTCTTTCGCCTACACCCTTGTGGCTTATATCTCCACTTCTTACAGAATTGACATTCTTGTAACTGATCATCATCTTTCTAATAGATCATACAATTGTCGATGCAAACATCTATCGTCTCAGAAGGCAAACCAAGACTAAACACCAATTTTTGAATCACATAATATGATTCAGAAGACACATTATCTTCTGGCAAATACTCTTTGAATAAGTCAGTCCACATATTCATGCATGTTTCAGTTAAATTACAATCTGTTTTCATGTTCATCATCCTAGCTGCGAGTGAAAATTTAGACAGACCTTCTCTACATCCCTCGTAGATAGGTTGGTTTGCAGCGTCTAAGATGTCATAAAACTTTTTTGCATCTAAGTTTGGTACCTCACTAACTACTGGTTCTGTATTGGTTTTCTGAAATGCATCTGTGACCATCTCATGCATCCTATCATGCTCTACAACCCCATGATCCTCATTCTGATTACCAACATCATGCAAATTAATCGATTCATCTACATTACCTCCAACATTATTATAATTACTACTACTTGCTTCATCATTTCCACCAGCACTATAACCTTCCCCATGGTAAAATCATATATAATAATGTGGTGTAAATCCCTTATTTAATAGATGATTTCAAACAATATCTACTCGAGCAAATTTTGTATTTTTGCACTTCCGACAAGGATATAACATCTTACCCGATTCAACCGTGATTTCGGCTTGA
The DNA here is from genome assembly GCA_900406435.1 of Lepidium aucheri. Taxonomy (NCBI): domain Eukaryota; kingdom Viridiplantae; phylum Streptophyta; class Magnoliopsida; order Brassicales; family Brassicaceae; genus Lepidium; species Lepidium aucheri. The sequence goes on along the minus strand of OVBA01004206.1, from coordinate 3,073 downwards.
CTGGCTTGGTACATGAATATTTTAACCCCGTTCATATACTCCTTTGTCATGTTTCCAGCACCACCTCTATGCATATACATCCACTTTCGTTGCTCATATATATCCCCACCGAAAGATATTTTTCTAGTTTTTTTTTAAAACTTTTTTTTTTAAAAAACGTTATTTTTTTGTGTGTGTTTTGTTGTGTTGTGAATTATGAAGAGAGGCGTCCACCTTATATAGACAAAAATTAACAATGATTTTACAACATTAATCAAATACGAGTATATTACAACATCTGAAATGTCGTAAACGCGTTGTAAAATTAAGACGTATTTACAACTAAAACAATATTTGGAGACGTTTTTACAACGTCATCTAGACTTTTTTCAAAATCAATTTCCAAACACCAAAAACGGGTTTACCAAATTTTTAAAACCGTCTTTAAGTCATTGTAAATAGGTTTCGTTGTAAAAGCGTTGCTAAATTGGGATATTTTTACAAGGAAATTTTTTTAACATGTCATAACGTTGTCAATTCGTCGTAAAATTGCTACGTTTTTACAACCATTTTACAACGATTGGATATTTCATCGTAAAGGAGTTAGCAATACATCTCTAATTTACGATGTCCCTATTTTGTTGTAAAATGGCGTTGCTAAATTATAGTTTTCTTGTAGTGAATGTTAGCCAATTTGGACGGTTGAGGAGCATTGGTAACATTCTTAGAAGCTTTTAACCGAAACTTCAAGATGATTATGCAAAAATTTAACATTTTTCAAAGTAATAGGCGACTCAAGTAGAACCGCAAGTTGCTCAAATGGCAGTGACTCGTTAATCTTTAAACCATCATAGGCTTTCACCAAGTGAATGGTTCCTCTTCTGCATCACAAAGCACCTCCCACACCTAATAAACAACCCATGTATAAAGTTGCAAAATTTACTCTTAAGGGGAAATCAAACTGAAGGAGAATTGTATAGTGCTTTATTACCTTGACAGCTTTCTACAGAGAAGATCAGCATTTTCCTACATCATATCGCAAAAGAGGCTAATGGAATCACGTTTCTTCTTCTTTGGCAAAAGAGCTCTGATCTGTATCTCTTTGCATGTATTGTCAAACACCAAAACATAAGATTAAAAAACAACTTAGATAAAGCGTATCACAAAGATCAAAGCTTATGTATATATGTATATAACTACCCTTTGCAATTTTTCTTGAAGTTTGTCCCTCATTTTAGTTCTCTCCATCCCACACTGATTAGAACCAGAGTTGGCGACGTGATGTACTTGTTGGACACACGCAGGTACTTTATTCTTCTCAGCTTCAAACAATTCCTATCTTGAGAATTTTTCAGTTCGATAGTTATCAAATATTCTTTCCTATTACTAAAAACCTGCAACGTAAGTTAAAGCAACACTACTTCATTCATTTTGAAAATTACAGTGAGTTTATCTCACGTCAATTCATGCTTACACATGAGTACAAGCTCATTGCCAGATCTTTGATTCTCCGAGCATGATTTTCAATACTTGTGTCTCCTTTGTTTGACATGGCAACATAAATATTCAATGATGCCATGTTCTCAATCATTTCAGAATGTTTATCTCAGTATCTTTATAACATGCAAAAGTGGTTTCACATTTTCATACAGATATAAGATCACTAACAGTCCTTAATTCACATTATTTTTCAAGTATAAAACCTTTATGATTAGATTGCTATACACAAGAGACATCGATATCTGTTTAAACTCAACTACATATCAACTATGTAGAAATGACTAACTCAGTAATTATACATATCAACTACATATCCTTACTCGAAACTTAGTTACTGTTAGTAGACAGGCTCTCATAAAAACCAACCGGCGGTTTTTTTTTCTTTTTTTTTTCATTTTCAGTTTTTTTTTGAATGGCACAAATGTAAATAAGTAGATAACTGATTTTTTTTGTGACTTTTCCTATACTTTTTTTTGTCCAACTTTTTGAAGAGTATTTAAGTAATTATGGTATTTCTGTAGAGTATTTGGGTAATTTATTCTATACATAATGATGACGGGAATTACCCCAAACTAGTTTCGGGGAAGATGAAGAGGGTTCCAGATCAAAACCCTACAAAACGACGTAATCAGATTTTCAAAGTCGTAAGTAGTTGTTCCGGTTCCTGAGAACGAACCCATAAAATCAATATCAATACAAAGTATAGAGATTCAAAGAAAGTATATATTCCTGAGAATGAAATCTAAGAGATCAATATCAATCAATATACTTAAATCAAAAAGGAATTCAAAGAGAAATTACTCAAGCGAGTTCGCTATTTCTCTTACACCTAGCCTTTCGCTTTGATGCTCTTCGAGTTTGAAAACTCCAAATTTCTGTTATAGCCATATCCTCCTTCATCTCTAGCTTTAGACCTAAAAAGCTTGATCAATCTCGATATAAACCGTAACGTTTGAAACCAGCGAAAAAATAAGGGATGTTGAAACACATAACAGAGACTAACCTTGAAATTATGGTCATAGCTTAAAATTATGATCAATCTGTTTTCTCGATCTTCCTCCCTCGTTTTGATCAATAAGGGAAAAGATCTCGATCAACGATACAATAGATTCAAAAGAAAAACAAAAATTTTAGAAGTATAGTGCAGAAAAAATCTTAATATTCAACGTAATCCTTTGTTTATACCGAGAAAAACTTACTTTAAAATTGAGAAAACAGAGACTTATATAAAAGACATTAAAACAAAGTTGAAAGTCTCTTTGTTTTTATTTTATAAGGCTGCCATGTTTAATGGTTCTGAAATGAAAGAGAATGCAGAGAAACTATAAAAGGATAAACAAGAGAGATAATAACATGGGAAATTATCAAAATGGCTCACCAAATCAATTTGAATTCAAAAATAGATCTATTTTGTTNTAACCCACAAGGATAGAGAAATTATTGTTTTACCCTTAATGACTAAACAAAAAAACTGATAACAGAATTACCTTTATACCCATCGGCGAGTTTGGAAACTTCACGTGAAGTCTCCTCATTCAAATCGAGAGACTTCACTTGAAGTCTCCGCATTAATTATGCAAATATAATTATAATT
>OVBA01004205.1:322-24394 GCA_900406435.1 Lepidium aucheri | reverse complement strand
GTTAATTTTAATAAATCATAGATAATATTAATAGATAGTTTTCGATATGTGCATTATTTCTTTATTTCTTTTTTTTGTCAAACATAAATGTCATATTATCAAATTTCATAGAATATTTGTATCATTTTTCTAGTTCTTTCTAGTTTCTTTTAATAGATATCATTTTTTCTGTTTTATGAATTTCAAATATGTTATACTATTTTTACTTATAATAATAGTATCCGAAAAATTAGATGTATATATAATAATAATAATAATAATAATAACATTAAAAACCCGGTCCAACCGATTAAACCGGTCTAACCAACTATCCACTAATATTACCAAGTTGATATCCGGTCCGGTTTTCAAACATTGGGGAAAACTTAAGCCAAACATGGATTAGTCCAATTTGGACGTGAAGAACTTGAGTGAATCATTGCAAGTGGCCTTTACTCCAGTGGTTGGTGGTAAGTGTACTAAAGGTAGGCGCATATGCACAATCAGGAATCGAGTCCTACCACCTACAAGATTTGTCTAAAAATTTGGCTAATGGACCGATCTTTATGGTCTATATTGATATTGATGTTGAAAAAAAAAAACTTTGAATCATTCGACGAAACAAGGCTAAACCCAAAGAGAATCAATCACAAAACCTGTGCATCTACAGTGATCACAGTAAGGTTCCGACGAACGAATCACATCTTCTTCGATTCATCAGATAATAACCTATGAAAATATAAGGACAAGCTATGTATAAAAGTTGATTTTTTTAACAACTTTATTAGTTTTTTGACAATTTTTTTTTGTTGAATAGCAATTTTGTTTGGTTTGATGATAGGGAGAAAAATAACAATAATGGAACATATACTTTTTAAATTCTGGCAAGTTTAATTTTGTTTGTTCATACATCAAATATCAAATATATACTAATAATTATTTCGTTCTATTTGCAGTTTTACTTTAAAAAATTTGGCAAGAATAATTTTCTTTTTTGACAAGTTAATTTGGCAATTCTGGCAAGTTTAATTTGGAAAGTATAATTAATTTTGTATATATAAGTGACCTTTAGTCTAGTGGTTGGTGATAAGTCTATCGAGTTCTACCGCTTATGAAATTTATATATTTTGTGGCTCATATTGATATTGCCGACAAAAAAAAAAATTAATCTTGTATTTTTGGGATAAACTCGTGTTTCTATTTATTTAATAAAAACTATATAGATACGTGAATCCCTAGATACGTATGTGTGTTATTAATAAGTCTCAATGTCTCATAGACATAGACTTTTGTGTGAAAAAGTTAGGGTTTCTCGGTATCATACGCAGCGACAAGAAATAAGCAAGTAAGACGGAATCTAGGGTTCTGTTGGCGAAGGTGAGAACTTATCATCTGTTCTAGAAACCGGAAGTTGTGAGAGAATGGAAACTAGCATGATGATCTGTGCTTTGCCCGACGATTTGCTCTTGCGGATCTTGCACCTCATCCCAACAAAAGATGCAATCTCCACTTCAGTCTTGTCTCAACGATGGCGTAATGTCTGGACGATGCTGCCTAGTCTCGAGTTCAAAGACAAAGGTAATAGCCAGAGCTTTGGGTGCTTTATTGACCACTCATTGCAACTCCATAAGGCACCTAAACTGCATAAGTTGATTGTCGAACTCGGTCCACATTATCCTGTTGACGTAGATGTCGGAGAGTGGGTTGAGAACGCAGCTAATCGTGGTGTACAATACTTAGATTTCAAGCTCCTCTGGACCACAAAGCCCACAAGATTCCCTAAGAGCCTTTACACATGCGATACGCTTATTGAGTTAACTCTATCGAACCAGATTCTAGTGGATGTTTCTTCCCCTGCTCGCCTACCGTCTCTGAAATATCTGACGCTTGACTATGTTGTGTATAAAGATGAAGACTCTCTCAACAGGCTTTTATCAAGTTCCCATGTCCTCAATAGGCTGTCGGTGCATCGTCGTGAGAGTGACAACTTGAAAACCTTTACCGTGAAAGTGTCTTCCTTAGAAACATTATATTATACCAGTTTTTTGCCCAAGAATGAGGATGATATCGTTGGATCGTTGGTAATAGATTCCCCTGCATTAAGAGATTTGCACTTAGGGAAAGTTTGGGAAGACTATTGCTTGATAGAGAATATCCATTGCCTTGATGTGGCAATCATCACCTATGTTTATAACCCCGACGTCAAGATTTTGAGATCTCTTTCTTCTGTCATACATCTACTCTTGTTTTTGACCAAACCGATGGTAGGGATTCATATTTCTTTGTTCCTCGCTGCTTAGCCAAAACTAATGATGTTATGTTTTTTCTACCACAGATTGCATGCTGTAACGCCATTATCAAGTTCTCTCGGCTCATAGAGTTTTGCTTTATTCCAGATCCTTTTGTAGATTGGTTGGAGCCACTTATGTTTTTTCTGCAAAGTTCTCCTATACTAAAAACTCTTATGATTAACAATGTAAGTAAAATATACCAATATTCTCCCTCATACTGTGAATACTATTAGTTGATGAACTTAACATTCAAAATAAATGTATGGATATTAGGTGTGTTGGGGTCTTTCACCTTCCTGGAACCAGCCGAGTACTATTCCCGAATGCTTGTCGAATCATCTAGAGGTCTTTAGGTGGAAAAACTATATAGGAAGAGAAGGTGATAAAAAACTATTGGCATACATTCTTGCAAACTCAAAGTGTTTAAAGACAGTAGAGATCTCCTTCAAAGAAACCTGCAATAATCTTGAAGAGATACGAAAGGATATAGAATCAATGCCTAGTACTTCAACATCATCTCAGCTTCTCTTCTCCATTCAAATGGAATGGAAGTTTAATGGAGTTACTTATTTCTGATATTGTACTATTCTACTAGAGGTTTTGTTATACTAATATGCTAGGGGTTACACATTTTCTCAAGAGCTGTTTTAGTAGTATGTCCTTTTCACATTGTATAAATCGAACCAGTGGTTTTATATTAAAAAGTCTTCAGCTGTAAGGTTGTGAAAGATGAATTTCGATTGGTGATGATATCGATATATATATATATACTTTTGTTTTCTTTTTTGTAATCTCAACATGTAATATATGGACGCACAGATCATGCGAAATGGAAATCAAGTTCTACTCAACATTTTATATAAACAAGAATTCTGCTACTTATGAAGACTTTAATAGAAGCAGAATACGAGAGATAAACTGCTCTTAAAAACTACTCAACATCTCCTTAAGCCATATTTCCTCCTTTTGATTCATCAAACTCCACAAACATGCTTCTTCGCCCGCACATGTGGTTGCTTGCGCCGCTGTCAAGGTACCACTTATGAACATCTTCTTGTTCATCCTTTTTGTAAGTCATTAGTAGCATATCATCTCCATGGCTTCTTTCTTCAACGAAGTTGGATTTCTCTTCAATTTTTATGTATTCTGTAGCTTTGCATTCGGATGCATAGTGTCCATATATTTCGCAATTATTAGCATTTAATGCTAGACTTATCGTACCTTGGTTTTTGATTTCCTCTCCCATGACCTCTTGATGAGTTTCCTTCTCTTTGGTTGTTATTGTCTTCATTTGGCTTCAACCTCTTCCATTACCATATTTATGACCTTTTCTTCGGGTTTGACTGCCACCTCGTCTTTGATGACCTTAACCGCCTTCTTCTTTCTTTTGATCAATCTGCATCTTAAGTACTTGTTCGGTAATATCTTCCTTCTTTTTCTTCTTTTCTTCATAAGCTTGTAAAGACCCAAGAAGTTGCTCAACTGTCATGGCCTCCAAATCCTTTTTGTCTTCAATGACGGTAACAATATGGTCGAACTTCAGATCCAATGATCGAAGAACCTTCTCCATGATTCTCACATCTTCTAACTTCTCGCCATTTCTTTTTAGGTTATTAGTAACCGTCAACTCTTGAAAAGTAATCATAGACGACTTCACCTTCCTTCATTTTCAAAGCTTCAAATTCTCTTCTTAGAGTTTGAAGACGTACATTCTTTACTTGATCAGCACCTTTGTAAAATGTTTGGAGCTTGTCCCAAACTTCTTTGGCCGACCATCTCGAATGTGTCTTCATCTAACCCTTGATAGATTAGACAGAGAGCCTTCTTGTCTCTCTTCCTTTAAGCATACCTGCAGCAGATTTCTCTTTTATGATTTTCCTGAGAACATTGTCACCAACACTTAGAATGATGGTGGATATTGTTTTTCCCCGTATCTCTTTGACTGCTTTGTTTGCTTTGTGGTCGCTTCTCTTTCCAGCAGTTACTGAAGATTTTTTGGTTTCAGTAACCTCTTCTTCTTCTAATCCTTCTATTAGACCCATTATCTCAAGGTGTGCAAGCAGCTTTTCTTTCCAGAGCATATAATCACTTTTCCCATCGAACTTCTCCATCTCCACCTTTGCTGAAGACATAGCTTCAGGGCTGAGATGAAACATCACTCCAAAACCCGGAGCTCTGATACCAGTCTATAGAGTTTGGCATCCCAAACTCTCCTTCTTTAGTGCTCGATGTGTAACAAAGCTCTCTTCACAGTCTCCTAAGAATGATTACCTTGTCTACACAGTCTCTCGAGATTGATTACCTTGTCTATACAGCCCCTCGAGAATGACTATTGTGTTTGTGTTTTAGTGAAAAAGTTAGAGACTTAAATGTAAAGACATAGTGATTTACGAGTTCAGATCCTTTGTGAAGGGATCCTACGTCTCGCCGGAGAGAGCTCCGGAAGAAATTTACTAAGAACTTAGCTCAAAACCGAGCTCTTAATCCTTTACAACTTTCTCTTCTATCTCTCTTTCACTACACTCTGTTTTTCTCACTTACTTACAGCAAACATAAAACAAGTCTTTCTTTTACAAACTTACGAGAGTAATGACTACCTCTTTAGCTTGGTTTGCTTAACTTGAGTGTAACCATGGTTTCATCTTTGTTGTGCTTTAAGAAAACAATATGCTTCAGGCCTGATTATTCTTGTCTTCTTAAGCATCTCTGATCACCATTGTACTTTGAGATAAAGGAGTTGCAAAGCGGTTAGTCTTGAGAGTGATGAGAAACAAACAAAAGTCAACTCCTTGAAAGCTTTAGTTTGTCATCAGTCTTCACTTGACTCCTTTCTTATGAAACCTTATGTTTCTCTTAGAGTGTTTCCTCGTCTTTTTCTTGAGACAAAAAAAAATCACGTGGTTTCAAAATAATCTCAACATATAAGGACCGGGCTATGTATAAAAGTTTATTTTTTTACAACTTTATTAGTTTTTTGACATTTTTTTTTGTTGAATATCAAATTTTTTGCTTTCATGATAGATCTTCTAAGGAAAAAATATAACAATAATGGAAGATATACTTTTTCAATTCTAGCAAGTTTAATTTTTGTTTGTTCATATATCAAATATCAAATATATATGCACTACAAGAAAAATGGTTGATTCCAGAAAAAATTCTAGACAAATGTAATTTCCGTCCCAAACATTATCAAATTTGGAACAGCAAAGAGACGGAAAATGACAAAACACCGTATGTCTGAAAGTGAGAAGAAACTGTCTGGATTTTGTAACAGAAATAAACAAATTAAGACAAAATGTGTCAGTTGTCTGTAATCGTCTAGAAATTCAAAAAAAATTAAGACAGTAACATAGTCTTTTAAGAATGGAATATAAATACAGACTGATCGAGATGAAATAAAAACTTACTTACTCTTGGTATATTAATGTTTTATTGACCATCTAGACAGATCGAGACAAAAACTCTATCTGGAATAAGATTTATTTACCCTAATAGAACGAACCGTCATTTTTATCACTTTAACCCAGACTTCACATTCTCCGCCGCTTCACAACTCTCTCAACGAAAACTTTACCTAATCCGTCATTCTTCTCCACTCATCTCGTCGTGACATCAATGGCGTCGCCACCACAAGCTCAACGACCAACATGACCCACCAACTACGTGAGATCTACTGTTTTACTTTTCCTAATTTGTGGGGACTCTAGAAGTAAAACCTCACAATTCGTGATGTTGAATGTTCATATAATTCGTGATGTTGAATGTTCATATAATTAGATTTAAACTCTAGAAGTAAAACCTCACAATCCGTGATGTTGAATGTTCATATAATCTCTGCCGTTTTACTTAATCTTAGTGTGTTTGTTTGATTTTTCTAAATTTTCACTATTGTTGTTTTGGCCCATAGAGAATTTGATTTCTTGTTCAATGTTTGGTCTCCACAACTCTTAGTAGAGTAAACTAGTCCAAATGGTCCTAGATTTGTCTAGAAATTGATTTCTATATGATTATTCTTTAGAATCTGAGTGTCTTATACATTGGTTGTGTACTCGAGAATCCGATAATATGTATTTTGGATTATTCATAAGTAAGACAACGTTTTTTGGTTTTGCTTATGTTCTGTCAACACAAATTTTTTGTACACATTTGTTATGACCTCATGCTTAACACTTCTTTATTTCGTGAACTGTAATAGATTTAATATTGATTCTGGACTGAATTTTTTTTGGGAAATTAACGTAAACGAATACTAACGACCTTGATTCTATGATCTTTACTTGAGGTTCAGACAAAGAACGTTTATATGCATACTTTTAATTGTGTATTGTGGTCAAAACTTATGTTTATGTTGGCTGATTCATCTATAATATTTTATTGTGTTTGGGAATCTTGAACTTCATTGCTTTCTAATTCATAAATTATGGTTGTGATTCTAGGTATAAAGCTGATATCAAGGCTGATCCTTTGTGTGATGAGGTACTTCTAGCTCCTTAGTCTCTAATATTTAAAATTTAATATGTTTGATTCAATATGTTTTAATAGTTGTGTGACTCTAATATTTAAATTTTGTTTTGTGATTCTCTATTCTCTACTTTTCTGTTGTATGTAAATTTGCTGTCAAATTTAGACGAATATATTAACTTTATGAGATTGTTTTGCTTACAATGATGATCATTTGTCTTAGGGAAAAAACTAGCTATTCACAACACAACAAGAGGTTAATATTTTATGTTTTGGTCTAAGTATGTATGTCTCTACTCTCGCTCTCTCTTTTTGTATAACCATTAGATGATTTACTATGACAGTATAAAAGTATAATATATGAATTTGCTGTTGTTTTTGCTCATGAAAATCAGTAAAAAATATATTTGTCTTTTTAGCTCATGAAGAAAGCTCGTGAAGGATTACTGAAGAACAAGATTTATGGGTTTATAAATTATCTACTTTTGTTATTGTATTTTTAGACATTTCTTGTAAGTGATGGCTTTGGTCATGTTTATTGATATGCTTGTAAACATAATTTTATTTTGAAATAAAATAAAAAATTCATATTATTTTTGTTTTATCAAAAATATTTTCTGATTTTACATTCTAAAACAATTATATATAAAATCAAATAAATAAAAATAATTTAATATTTTTAGAGTTCAGAGTTTCAATGTTTTTTCCAACTTCACTCCATCCAAAACCTCACTAGATCTAAAACAAAAGGAAGAAAAATAAATATCATTATTTTACAAAAAAATCACATAAAATGTTTTTTCTAAACTTTGTTGATACAAAATCATAGATAGATCTTCCCCATGAAAACTATATAAATAAGGGAATATTATGTGAAATATCCATTTAAGTTTTAAAATTAGATTTAATGCCCTTTTTGTAAATTCTTTTGGCAAATGCCACAAATTAGACTTGTGTAGATGATTTTACCCTTACTGAAACAAAAAAAAAAGCGACAACAAAAAGGGCATAGAAGGCGAGGCGAGACACAAGTTATGATGTGTTTAGCTTCGAAGAATTTTAGAGACCTAGCTCCACAATTTGAACGAATGAGAGGAATAGATGTCAGAGTTGATTTCAATTTTGAATGGCTATTTCAAGAGTCGGAGTTGGATTCGATGGTGTTTGAGATTTCGATAGTTTGATTGAGTTGGATAGTGGTTGCGATTTGGATAGTGTTTGCGATTTCGATAGTGTTTGTGATTTCGATGGTGTTTGCAAATGCAATTTCGATAGTGTTTTTGATTTTGATGGTGTTTGCGATTGCGATTTCAATTGTCTCAGCAGATGCCAGATCCACTTCATATGGACATGGACAAAGCAAGGACAAGGACATGGACATGAAAATCATACGAAGTTGATGTCTGAGATGATGCCAGATCCACAGCCCATGGACATGGACAAACCTAGGATGAAATGGACAGGGAGCCATGGACATGGACAAAGCTAGGATGAAATGGACATGGACAAAGATAGGATAAAATGGACATGGACAAAACTACAAAACAAGTGAGTGACACAAGGTGACAGTAGATTTGTATGGCCATTACTACAAAACATATGTGATATTTAGATTGGGTTTTTACAAGTGGATCTGTTGTGCCCAAGGACATTACAACGACCACATTTTAAAGAACAGGCCCTTTTCCCTTTCTTTATTTCTTGTGTGAAATAACCCTTTTTGAGTGATATGTCCTCGTCCACATCCATGTTCATGGTCAGGTCCATGTCCACAGAAGGAGAATTTTGTTTAGCAGACATATTGGACTATATGTCAATGTCCATATCAAACATTGGTATGTACATGTCCATATCAAACAGGTATATGTCCATGTCTATATCAACAAATCATCTGAAATAGAGAACGAATATTGAAACATTAAATGCAAATTTGGTCCATGTGTAGAAGAAAACATTGGACAGTGTGTCCATATAAAAGCAAAACAGTTCAATGGTCCACGACCCTACACATTCTATTTCTATCAGTCACATTTAACACATACGAAACATACAACAACGGAGAAAAACACACACCCAAAACACAAACAACCAACAGAATCCGATGGTCCACGTCTATTCTCAAAAAAGCCCAAAATTAGTCCACGACTATATGACTATTATAGAAGACCAACTGGTCATTGTCTAGCAGACACGTTTGACTATATGTCCAATGCCCAGCATCGTATGATTGTCTACGTCCACATCCAGAGTCGTATGATTGTCTATGTCCACGTCCAGCATCTTATAATTGTTTACGTCCATGTTCAGTTGTTTGAGTTTGGTCTTGTCCACGACCAGTTGTACATCATTGATAAATAGCTCGTCCACATCCACACAATCTTGTTCCTTTTCCCAGATCTGTTTCGGTGGTTTTCTTCCATTAATGGATAAAATCTACAAAAGAAAAGTAAACAATCGATCCAGAAATTTGAATCTACAAATGAAACTTTAATTTATCGTTAATCAATGCCAACAGAAAAGCAAAAGCCGATATGAGAACCTCAATCAAACACTACATAGATCGATCAGAAGAAATGTCTAAAGCAATGAAGTCAATCCTCCATTAGCGTTTCACCTAAAGCGAAAGAGATTCTAACCGAAACTCCAAATTCACAGTGCTTGTACAAATTCGAACATAATAATGTGAAAAGCGAGCAGGATCAGATTGAATTATGAAGAAGTAGATATCACAAATTTTTGAAAGGTCGTAAACAAAGGACCGTACCTTTTGAAGAAATGAAAAGGTCTTCTAGAGATATTTTGCTAGTTCAAGGAAAGCTTTCATGGAGAAAGAGACGAAGATAGTGAAATTGTGAGAGAGATAAAGAAATACCCAGTCTCAGATCTGCAGTTGAAAAGGTAAGAGAGTAAAATCGTCTTTCATTAACAGAAAACTGGAATCACAAAAAAAATTATAAAAAAGTATTTGGGCTAATTTTGGAAGATAACATGGCAATGGGGCAATTTTCTCTATCAACCAAAATTAAAACATAATCGTTAAGTTATGATTCAGTAAAATCAACACTAGGCCCAAATAACTTACACTAAAAATTTAATCCATTAACCTAATTTAATAAGGGAAAACTGCCGAAAAACATGTGAACTTGCAAAACCTGGTTGATTTAACTACGAACTCTGAATTCCATCAATTAAACTACCAATTTAATGTTGACCTTAAACAAACATTAAAGTTTGGGTTGACTCGGCCAATTGAACATTCCGAAAATCCCAAATTTAAAATTTCTCAAAATTCGAAAGTCAAACCGATTTTTTAAAGTTCGATTCAGTTGTTATCATCATTTTAAAGAACCCGTAAGCTTGATTTTCTCTTTTCTTTCAAAAATAAGTTCAAATTTGAGTTTCAAACTTATGGATATATGTGTTAACTAAACTCAAATTTGAGCTCATTTTTGAAAGAATGTAAAACAAACAAACTTAAGGGTTCATTAAAATGAAGATAAGAACTGAATCGAACTTTGAAAAATTGGTTTGGCTTTCGAATTTTAAGAAATTTTAAATTTGGGATTTTCGGAATGTTCAATTGGCCGAGTCAACCCAAACTTTAGTGTTTGTTTAAGGTCAACATTGAATTGGTAGTTTAATTGACGGAGTCCAAAGTTCATAGTTAAATCAACCAGGTTTTGCAAGTTCACATGTTTTTCGACAGTTTTTCCAATTTAATAATGGTCCAATTAGAAGAAAACTCAAGCTAGAAATTATAGTCTGCCCTAACGCAGCCGAGGAGATACGTGTGTCAGACGTATTAAGATTAGCTAGTCTCATAGACTTTTGTCTGAAAAAGTTTAGGATTGTAAGAGAATGGAAACTAGCATGATCTGTGCTTTGCCCGACGATTTGCTCTTGCGGATCTTGCAACTCGTCCCGACAAAAGATGCAATCGCCACTTCAGTCCTGTCTCAACGATGGCTACATGTTTGGACGATGCTGTACAGATTAGAGTTCAAAGATGAAGGTATTAGCAAGAGCGTCGGGTGCTTTATTAACAAGTCATTGCAACTGCATAAGGCACCTATATTATTTAGCTTGATTGTCGAACTCGGTCCACATTATCCTGTTGACGTAGATGTCGGAGAGTGGGTTGAAATCGCAGCTAATCGTGGTGTACAATACTTAGATTTCAAGCTCCTCTCAACCACAGAGCCCACAAGATTCCCTAAGAGCCTTTACACATGTAAGACTCTTGTTGATTTATCTCTCTCGAACCAGATTCTAGTGGATGTTTCTTTCCCAGCTCGCCTACCCTCTCTAGAATATCTGACGCTTGACAAAGTGGTGTATAAAGACGAAGACTCTCTTGACAGGCTTTTATCAAGTTCCCATGTCCTCAATTATCTGTCGGTGCGTCGACATGAGAGTGACAACTTGCAGACCTTTACCGTGAAAGTGTCTTCCTTAAAAGCAATATTTTATACGAGTACTTGGCCCAAGGATGAGGTAGTGGAAGATGAGGATGATCTCATTGAATCGTTGGTAATAGATTCCCCTGCAGTAAGAGATTTGAACTTATTGTTCGTTAAGGAAGGCTATTGCTTGATAGAGAATATCCATTGCCTTGATGTGGCAATCATCAGCTATGTTAATAACCCCGACGTCAAGTTTTTGAGATCTCTTTCTTCTGTCATACATTTGAACTTGTTTTTGACACAATCAATGTCAAAACTAATTATGTTATGTTTTTTCTACTACAGATTGTTTGCTGTAACACCAACATCAAGTTCTCTCGGCTCATGGAGTTCTACTTTATTCCAGATCGTTATGTAGATTGGTTGGAGCCAGTTATACTTTTTCTTCAAAATTCTCCTAAACTAAAAACTCTTACCATTGATAATGTAAGTATAATATACCAATATCTTCCCTCAAATACAAGTTTTGACGAACTTAACATCAAAATAAATGTATGGATATCAGATATATGGAGGTCCTTCACCTTCCTGGAACCAGCCGAGTACCATTCCCGAATGCTTGTCGAATCATCTAGAGGTCTTTGGCTGGAGAGATTATAGAGGAAGAGAAGGTGAAAAACAATTATTGACATACATTCTCGCAAACTCAAAGTGTTTAAAGACAGTGAATATCTCTTCTAAAGCAACCAGCAATGTTGAAGAGACGCAAAAGGAGTTAGAATCTATACCTAAGATTTCAACATCATCTCAGCTTCTGGTTTCCCCCAAAATGGAATGGAAGTTTGACGGAGATACTTTTGATCATTTACTAATCTACTACTAGAGGTTATACAGTATTTATAGTTATTATATTATATATATTGTTTTTGATATTTTTTTTTGTTTCATTGCTATTATAATAGTCTATGATAAAACAATCTCAATAAAGATGATGTACTGCTGTGTCTTTTCATTTGTGTCTTTCCATAAATTTCTTTTATGGTTATATTTTTATACGGTTGTGATTATTGATATGTAAGTTTTAATTACGTCTTTTCATTCATATTGTTTCATTTATAGTTGTGTTTATTTATTTGTAACTTTTCGTTCGAATAAATGTATTTTTTCTAACAAATGCCTTTATATATAATATAAGGTTATGACTTTTCAATCTTTTTAATTACACATTTTGAAATCTATTTAAATCCACTCTAGAAATCTGTTTTCATAAATAGTTTTGTTGAATCTAGAATTGGATTAAATTTTGAAAAGAAAGTAATAGAAAAGATAATATTAATAAATACAAACTTCCACTAAAATAATCAATAATATAAAACATACTTTTATGTTCGAAAAAAAACAGTTTTTCATAAATATAAAGTTACAATGAAAAAACACAACTATAAAATTATTGACACCTTTTGGAATGTAACTTCCAACAATGAATAGTTGTAATTTTTTTTTTGTCAACAATTGGATCAACAAGACCCGATCCATAGTTTAGCCCACACCTAAAATCCCTTTTTAATTGTACTAGTGTAGTGGGGAGGAATTAAACCTTGGTGCCTTGAGTCATTAACTGGATCATCCTAACTACCAGACTGAGAGTAATTCGGCAATAGTTGTAACTTTTGAAATTAACTTTTCACAATTTATAAATAAGCAGTTAATGATCTCACAATTAACAATTTTAAATTATTAAAATGAGTAATAGAAAGATTCTTGAAGATTTACCTACATATAGTTTGTTACAAAACATTCATATGAAAAGGTGTCAACAACATATTTTTGTTAGAGCAATTAGGATATATATGGGAAGCTAAGAAATTCTAAACGAATAGATGAATTAATAAGTTAAAATTATCTTTTGTTAGATTAAAATACACGTATTTCTTCTGCTTTCAAATTTTATATTTAAATGAATTTTCTAATTTTATGTACAATATTATAGGATGATACAATTCTTGGTACTGTCTACTCTAAATATGTTAAACGATTGAAGAATCATTAAAGAAGAAGAAATTTGTTTAATAAGTGACCTTGAAGTTTGGAAAGCCTATAAAAATTATAAAATATCAAATCATCAACTTACATTGCTTTTTAACAGTGAAACAACATTTCAAATAATCAAAAACTTTAGTAAAACTATAAAATTCAAACATTTCCCGTTTTCTAATTCAAATAAATTTCATGAATTATCTATACAAATATTAAGTTTGATGGTTTGTTTCGTTTACCTTTTAAAATACTTTTTAAAAGTTCTATAGTTTGTTGTAAACATTTTTACTAAACTACACTGTATTGTTTTCATAATCACATATGTAATTGGAGTTATGTTCATTTCATATGACATCTAGAAGAGAATGGTTTACAGAATTAAGGGAGACTATATCCGATGGAGGACTTCAAAATATATATACCAACATTGATATTTGATAATAAAAAGGTATTATTCACCTTCAAATTTGGAGACATAGATTTTATTTAAAATCACTAACAAATTAAATTGTAGTGAAAGCAAAGTTGGAGTAACAATATAAGGAAATGATCAAAGGAAAGAATCCTAAAGGTGAAGTTATAATAATAACAAGTGTTAACCTAAATTGTATGGAAGTAAGAAATAAATTATGAATTTAATATAGTAGTTATAATGATTTGTTTATGCAATGAGTTTTTGTTAATTTATCAGTGTGTAATTTAATAATCTAAAAGAACATAACAATTTTATTAAAACAATATCTATGATGATATATTATATTTAATTTTTAGGTTATTTGTACGTACCTTAACACCACTAATGCTTTAAAATGGTATCTCAAAGATCCAATTAATTCAATTCAAGAGTTTCAACAAATGTAAGTTAAAGAAATTGTGTTTAAAATTGTTGATAGTTTGATTATTTATTTAATGATTTTATTTGTATAACTTTACATGAACTTCATAAGAACATTGAAAATGGAATTAATTTTAATACAATAAAAACTAAGAAGATGTGGTTACAAAATTTAAACTCAATGATTTGCTTTGTGAAGATATGATGAGGTAAATAGAAATTTTATGTGTTAAAAAACTAATGAGTATTCAATTTTGTATTTATTTAATTATTTTAAAATATTGATATAATATGTTATTATAGGATAAGATATATTTATGTAAGGCAAAATTTATTAGAATATCATTAAGAAATGGTTGGAGTTATATTCCTTGCACTAAATACAATAAAAATTTAATAAAAATAGTAGCAATCTTAAATGCAATACATGTTCATATATGAATAGAATTTTGAGTATTTAGAACTTATCTTTTATATTGTTTAGGAAAATACAAAGAGTACAAGACATGATGATTTTATGATTGCAATTTTAAGTGAGAAACTTATTGGACAGACTTATAATTTTAAAATCAAACTCATTTCATATGATTATAAGTTATTAACAGCATGAATTATAATTATTGAAACATATAATGATACCATTATTAATATTAAGGTAATTTACAATTGATAATTTTGAAAAATAAATTTTTTTAAACACAATTTTGAATAGTTTTAAATATGAGAAATTTATGAAAATTGCCCTAAACCTTTACAAAAATCATTCAAAATATTATGGTACTGTTCAGCATCACTAAAATATCTCACACAAATTAGACATAGATATAATCGTTATTTATTTTACCTTCTTGTCCTTCGTGATCTAGACATCTCATATTTAAATGGACATAGACATATGTCTCATATTTAAGTGGACATGGTCATATGTCTCATATGGCTAGGATCAACCAATTTTACATAAACATATACATTTTATATAAATGGACATGGACATATGTCTCATATGGCCATGAACTCAGTGGTACATAGACATGTACACTTTTCATTTAAATGCACATGGACATATGTCTCATATGCCATGTCAAACAATGTTACTTGGACATGTACACTTTCATTCAAGTGGACATGGACATATGTCTCATATGGCCATGATTTTCTAATGTTACATGGACATGTTCAACTTCCTATCCATGGACATGAATATATCTTCCGCGTCATTCTGTCCACCATGCTTTTTTCTCCAAAATCAAAGGGCAATTTGATCTTTTCAACTCAGAAAAATGCAAAACATATACATGGACAATGAGGTAAACAATACCAGGACATTTCGCACAATTTACAAACCCAAAAGACATTTTTGATGAACCACTCTTCAAATATTTCACAAAAATACAAATAACAAAAATTGGAAAAATCTTGAGAAACCAAAAGAGGAAATATAAAAATAAAAACAATCATAATAGCGAAGCTGAAAGAAAAGCTGTTGTCAACAAGGTTAAAATACTAAAAAATATATTGCTTCAAAACGTTAACCAAGAAACAAGAAAAAAAATTGATAATTCTTATTTTTTGAAATTGATTATTAGTATATATTGATTTTATGTTGGTTGTATAAACAAAAATTATATTTAATTTATTATGAGGATGAAAACATATAATGTATTATTCAACATGTTAAAATGTTTCTTTCTGTACCTTTTTGTTTAATTAAAATGTTTTAAACATTATATATTATTTCTTAAGATGTAGATAATTAAGTGAATCAAATGTTATTGCCAATTTTTTTTTATGATATTCAATTTATTTTTATGTAATAATATAATTTACAATCGTAATGTATTGCAACAAAAGTTAAAAATATTTCAAATAATTTTTACCGATTTTTATTGTCTTTTACATGTAGTTTCAAGATAATAATTTTAATTCTAAAGAATTTTTTTTGTTATGTAAATGCATCTATTTATTAAATCAAAAATATTAGATATTTTTTTTAAAAAAATCAACAAATGACTTGTTGTATTATCTAATAATATAAGTTAAAATATCATAATATATTAAAATTATAAATTGATGATAATTCAAACCATTATAAATAATTTTTGTATTGATACGAGTTGCCGCGCAGGAACGCGCGATCTCAAATTCCTAGTAATCTATAATAGTAACATGAATTTAATTTGACAAATTAGTGCGAACCAATTTCTTGGATTGATAGTCAAT
Source organism: Lepidium aucheri (assembly GCA_900406435.1). Classification (NCBI taxonomy): domain Eukaryota; kingdom Viridiplantae; phylum Streptophyta; class Magnoliopsida; order Brassicales; family Brassicaceae; genus Lepidium; species Lepidium aucheri. The sequence continues at coordinate 8,168 of OVBA01004205.1, read as the reverse complement.
GAAGAAGAAAAAGAAAACCCAATAATATATCTACAATACATTTATTTAACGATCGTATATTGGTATAATCTTCGTTAGTCGTTAAGCTTATGTGGTTTGGTCACTGGTGATATTGCTTGTAAAACGTCGTCGTACCACTGAACTGCTTGGTCAAAGTCAATTACTCCAACCAAAATTGAGGGAATGTTTATATTAATGACACGTGTACCTTTACACACACGTGCACTACTTTTCCATTTAATAGATGTTAAATGGGCCCAAGAAACATTAATAATGATCATACACAAATGGAATCGCATGATATTATTAAAAGGCCCAAATACACCAGTACGGCCCAAATTTAATAACTGTTCAGTGGCGCATAGACTTTTATTTTATTCCAAAGATAAACCGGCACGCAGTGCTGCTTTGAAACACGAAAACAACAAGAAAATACAGAAAGACTCTGAAAAACATATATTTTGATGATTAAATCTGTTACAACTTACTACGATGAAGAGAAACAATATGATTTCATTGCAATCCAAACGAAGAAAAAAAAATAACAATAGCTTTCGATACTTCTGTACACTTTAAACGAAATCAATAACTCAAATCAGACTTAAAGAGCACAATTAATCACAAATAATTAAGAACAGTAAAAATGTTATATATGTCTTCGAGTAGACAAGTCTTCAGTAGCAGCTTAAAGTGTCGGTTGAACCATCAGTCTGTTTCATTTACATTTGAAACCAGTAAGGTAGACTTGAGACTGGATCACTGTGCCACCAATTTTGAATCCAGGAATCACTGTGAAACCTACTTTGGCTCGAGTTGGATTCATCGAAAACTTCTTATTTTCTTTTCTTTTCAAGACATTCTCCATGAAAACAATCGAGAAATCTACTCCACTTTCGACTTGGAAAATCTCAACTGCAGGATCAAACGACAAAGCTAGCTTATGAAGAGTCCAAATCGAGCTAGCCATTGTGACAAAAGACTCGTAGAATGTACTCAGAGATCTCCAAGAACTCAACACAGCTTCGTTTTGATCCATGTTACTGAATATCGAAGATGCCATGTTCGGATGAATGAGCTCATGATACTTCTTATCACAAAATCTAGAGAATGCACACTCTTTATCTCTTTCAATAAGCTCCATTGGGTTGCTTGATACATGTTGCATCAATTCCCTCAATGAAGATTCTGAACAACTCCTCTTAGATTCATCATTATCATCATTCTCATTTAGATCGTATCTTTCATCATCAAAACCACGGAACATTCCCAAGCAAACATATGACAACAATGCATACCGGTTATGTCCCTTCTTAGCATAATCTATCTCAGGATGAACAGAACTAGCAGCTAAATCCAAATCCCAACCAGCTTTTTCCATCAACTCAATCAGAATCTTGGTAAATTTCTGAGTAGCTTTAAACGCATCACGCAATAGAGACTCATAAACACTAACCGACAACAGAACATCCATGGAAGAATTTGAAGACAATATCTTTGATAACTTTGAGTTAGATTTCTGAATCTCACCTAATTTGTTCTTCAGACTCAAAACCTGCAAATCCTTTGCATCCATCTCAGCTTGTAACCGATTTGATACAGTTCCCAAAGCTCTAAGCTTACTCTGATTCTCCTGAACCCGAGATTCTAAACATGAACCAATCGATACATCAGACTCAAAATCCAAACTCTGGCGATAATTTCTATAGAATTGCTTCAAATCAGACAATTTCTGAAGATTAGAAACAAGAGCTCTATCAGCAGCTTTAACATTTTCCTCCACAAATGGCGAGTGAGCAGCTTGTAATTGAAGATACGAAGCTTCAAAAGACGATGTAGCCGCAAAAACCGACGAAATCAAACTCAATCCCATTTCAGTATCCAATTCCCTAACCTGAGAAAGCTTGACTTGATTAGGTTTCACCAAATTCTTCACCTGAGCTTCATTCACCGGAGATTTAGAATAAGATCCCGGAGAAGAAGCACTAAGAGGCTTATCAGGCTTAAGAACAACGACTTTCTGATCGGTGATAAAATCTTCACTGGATTCTAAAAGAGAAAAACCCTCAGCATCTGAATCAACCCCAATTATCTCATCATCTTCATTGAAGAACTCATAAGTCTTGGTTTTGACCGCCATAGCTAATTTCTGAAACATTTGTGAGAATTGTGGAGGAGTTGTGATTGCAGATGTTTCCACTTCTCGCATAGCTTGAAGATACCCAAATCAAAAAGCAAACAAATTTATTGTTCTTACACAAAACCCCAATCAAATTCTGAAGAAAGAAGACTTGGTTTTGATTGCACAATAAAGAGTTAACAGTCAAAACTTGTGAAGGTTTTTGCTTGAGGGAATTAATGGTGCTTTGGATGCATTCGAAGGAAGGAATGCACAAAGTCGACAAAGACTTTCCCTTTTCACTAATTTCATTATTTTTAGTCTTATTTTATTTTTTTACATGAAAATTATTTTATTTTATTTTCACGCGCATGAATCATGATGATTCATCTCTAATTCCGCTGACTTTTGTTTTGTTAGTTTGACAATTATTTGTTTAACGGTAACAATGTGAAGATTAGCTACACTTAAACCATGATATTTGGATATTCGAGTCATTTTCTGATAATATCTATTCGGATTCGATTTATAGGGTATAAAACTTTTATGTTTATCTAAGAACTGTATATATTTTGGTTCGTGTTTGTTTAGTTCCACTCAATTCCGTATTTTATGTATCTATTTAGGAACCAAATAAAATTTCATTCATTTTTGGTATCTGTTCTTGTTCGGGTCAGGTATGAATATTAGATAAATTTTTATGGTTCTACTATATTTGAGTATTTCATATAGAAGATAATACAATCCCGTAATTATCTCCTTCAATCATGTGTACATAATCTTTGTATTTACTACTATGATTCTCTCTAGTTGTATATAATCACATTCAATGTAATACCTAAATCAATATATTCAGCATATTTTCTATATGATATCAGAGCCATAAAACGTGCTAACGCATATCAATCACGTTTTCTTTCCTTTTTTTCCTGTTTTCGTCTTCCTCCCCATGGCCAACGACTCTCCAACTCCGGCCATTTTCAACCCCACCGACGGTCAGTCGCCAATAGCAATCAACATGCTGAATGTTACAAAACTATCTTCCAATAATTACTTGACCTGGAGTATTCAGGTGAAAGCTCTCCTTCGTGAATATGATCTTGTCAAATACATTGACAGCGCCGCCACGCCTCCGTCTCCAACTGTTCTCTCCAACAACGAACATGTTGAGAACCCGGCCTTTGTCCATTGGCAACGACAGGACTGTCTCCTATATAGTGCTCTCATCGACTCTATCGAAATTCCTCTTCAACCACTCATTGCCAGTGCCACCTCTGCTCTTGAAGCATGGAACACCCTTGCTTCCACATATGCCAAACCTACACATGGGCATATCAAACAAGTCAAGCAACAGCTCAAAAACTGTGTCAAAGGTAACAAATCCATTGACGAATTTATGCAACAAATCAAGATCATAGTTGATGCTCTTGCACTCCTTGGAAGTCCCATGGACCACAAAGATCTCACCGATATCGTCCTTGATGGTCTTAATGACGACTACAGACCAGTAATTGATGATGTGCACAATCGTGATGTTGCGATTTCGTTTGCGGAACTCCATGAAAAATTACTCAACCATGAGCTTGATCTTCTGTCCACCTATGCTCCTGTCAGCCCATTACCAATCACTGCTCACACAGCCCAAAACAAGCCTTGTAACTCAAAGCACAAGAGTCCTCCACGATTCAACAACAACAACAACACACGCCAGAACAACACTGAGAAAAGGCAGCCACGTCCTTATCTTGGTAAATGTCAGGTTTGCTGCACTCAGGGACACAGTGCCAAGAGATGTCCTCTGTTTCGCCTGATCTCTCAGTCCAACCAAAATGACACGGCGTCCCAATCCAGTCAACCACGATCAGGCTGGTCTCCCTCTGCTTACACCATTTCTGCTCAACCACCTGATCCATCCTCATGGCTGCTTGACAGTGGTACTTCACATCACATCACCTCCGACATTGTCGTATGTCTCTTCACTCCCCCTACTCAGGTGGTGATGAAGTAGTAGTTGGCAACGGTTCAGGTTTGGCAATTACGCATACGGTTTCCTTGTCTTTGCCTCATCCCTCTTGTGCTTTACATCTTAAAAAAGTTCTGCGTGTACCGGAAATTTCTCGTAACCTAGTATCAGTAAAAAAAACTATGTACTGATAATTCGGTCTTAGTTGAATTTTTTCCTGATCTCTTTCAGGTGAAGGATCTCAACACGGGGGGCACCAATGGTAACCGTAAAAGCTAAACAAAGTGGGTACGAGTGGCCAACAAAAGAAGACACTGAAATATTTGCTTTTTTCTCGGTTAAAACTCCCTTTCCAATCTAGCATTCACGCCTTGGTCATCCCTGTCTTTATACTTTCAATACATTTGTTTCCAAATATGCAATTCCAGTGTCTAATAAAACGTCTTCTCTCATCTGCAATGCATGTTCAATAAGCAAAAGCCACAAATTACCATTTTCCCAATCCACCCTACGTTCAACGAAACCACTTGACCTTGTATTTTTAGATGTTTGGACTTCTCCAATCCTTTCCAATGATGGATTCAAATACTATGTTATCTTTGTCGATCATTACTCTCACTATATTTGGCTATACCCTCTCAAAAGAAAATCTGATGTCTCTGACACCTTTAAACGTATCAAAGCACTCACAGAAAATAGATTTCAAACCAAACTCACCACACTCTACACTGACAATGATGGAGAATATGTTGCTATGGTTAAGTATTTAGCTGATAACGGAATTACCCACCTTACCACTCCTCCACATACACCACAACACAATGGGTTCTCAGAACGATGTCACCGTCATCTCGTTGAAACAACTCTAGCTCTTCTTTCTCATGCTTCTGACCTCTCCAATTCTGGCCCTATGCCTTAGCCGCTGCTACCTTCACAATTAATCATCTTCCCACACCAACCTTATCCAACTTTACCCCCTTCGAAATTCTATTATCCACACCACCCAATTATGCAAAACTCAAAATCTTTGGCAGTCTCTGCTACCCTTGTCTTCGTCCTTACACAAAACATAAATCTCCAAAATCGCTCCACTCCCTGTGTCTTTTTCGGTTACTCTCCCAATCAAAGTGCATATTTATGCTTTGACCCCTCCTCCTAACACATATACACTTCCACACATGTGCAATTTCATGAAACAAGCTTCCCCTTTGCGTCTTCATCTTCATCTTCCTCTTTGCAACCAAGCTCACCATCACCCTCTCTCTCCATTCCATCAGTATCGTCTCTTGGTGGCCTCTCCGATCTCCCGTCAGCAGTTCCGCCCCTGGGTTTGGATCCCTCGCCATCAACAACACCACTTGCTCCTCCAGTGGAAATATCTCTGTCGCCAATGCAGAACTCTGTGAGTCTTGACTTACAGACTTTTGGGTCAGAACAAGCACATGGGCCAGAAGAACATATTACTATAACAATAGGCCCAACTGACTCTACTGGGCTGACTCAAGCTTCTCCAAATGGAATGGCCAATATCTCAAGCCCACATACAATTGGATCCTCAATAGCATCTTAATCCTCACAGCCCACATCATCATCTCAACCAGAAACAAAATCGCTAATTTATGTACCATCCTCTCCGCCTCGCAACCAACATCAGATGATAACTCATCCCAAAAATAACATCTACAAACCCAACCAAAAGCTCTCGCTCCTAGCTCAGACATCACCGATGGAGGTTAAGCCAACATCAATTGCTCAAGCTGTGAAAGACAAACGATGGTGTGGTGCAATGAACAATGAGTATGATGCTCAAATTTGAAATCACACATGGACCTTGGTTCTTCCAAAACCAACATACAACTTGGTAGGATCTCGCTGGGTATTTCGAATTAAGCGACTCCCTGATGACAACATTGACAAATTCAAAGCGCGTCTTGTTGCAAAAGGATTTCATCAACGCCCCGGTATTAACTACACAGAGACCTTCAATCCAGTCATCAAACCCGCTTCTGTTCGTCTCGTGCTAGGCCATGTTGTTTCCAGTGACTGGCCCTTACTCCAAATAGATGTAAACAATGCTTTCCTTCAAGGAAAATTCGACGAAGATGTATATATGGCTCAGCCCAAGGGTTTTGTGGATAAAGATCAACCAAATTATGTTTGCAAGTTGAATAAAGCCTTATATGGGTTAAAACAAACACCGCGGGCATGGTATATGGAGCTAAGAAACTTCCTCTTATCCTCAGGTTTTGTAAACTCTCTATCTGATACATCTATGTTCATTCACAATCACAAAGGAGTATCCATTTTTGTCTTGGTCTACATCGACGATATCATCGTCACTGGAAACAACACAACTGCAGTAGAGACCTTTATTTAACATCTCAGTTCTCGTTTCTCGCTCAAAGATTTGGAAAACCTAAACTACTTTTTGGGCATCGAAGCATATCGTTCCAAACAAGGTCTTCTTCTGACACAAACCAAGTATATAACAGATCTCTTGACAAAGACAAAGATGCAAGATGCCAAGCCAGTCTCCACACCACTACCTTCCAACGTCACTCTTCGTCTCAACTCTGGCACAACTCGCAAATGGAACAGAATACCGTACAACCGTTGGCAGCTTACAATATCTGCTTCTTACTCGACCAAATATTGCCTTTGTTATCAATCGACTTTCTCAATTCATGCACTGTCCAACTGATCAAAACTCGCAAGCAGTAAAACGAGTTTTGTGGTATCTCTATGGAATTCGCACACTTGGTCTCTTCCTCAAAAGACAGAACACACAAGCCTTACATGCTTATGCTGATGTGGGCAGACAATCATGATGATTATACATCCACAAGTGCAAACATTGTTTACCTAGGCTCACAACCTATCTGCTAGTCCTCCAAAAAACAAAAGACAGTAGCATGTTCGTCCACTGAAGCTGAGTACAAGTCTATGGCCGATGCAGCTTCTGAACTCTGTTGGGTTGCATATCTGATGGAAGAACTCGGCATCAAGACTGTCTCCCAACCGACTATCTACTGTGATAACGTGGGAGCTACTTACTTATATGCAAATCCGGTCTTCCACTCCAGAATGAAACACGTTGCCCTCAACTACCACTTCATACGACAGCTAGTTCAATCCGGCTATCTTAGAGTCTCTCATGTATCATCCGCTGATCAATTAGCCGACGCTCTCACAAAACCTATGTTTCGACAACGGCTACAATCACTGTGTCTCAAGATTGGTCTCTCTACGGTCGATCAACTTGCGGGGGCGTATAGAAGATAATACAATCCCGTAATTATCTCCTTCAAATATGTGTACATAATCTTTGTATTTACTACTATGATTCTCTCTAGTTGTATACAAACACACTCAATGTAATACGTAAATCAATATATTCAGCACATTCTCTATATTTCACCCTCCACCCAAAAAATACATGAATACCCTAAAAAATACTGAAATACCCTAAATTTTTTGAAAAACTATCCTAAAATCTAATATATATTTACATATATTCAGATTAATCAGCTATTCACTCAGGTATCGGTTTGGTATTGGTGATCACCATATATCTACGAATATAGATAAAGAAAACTCATCAAATATTTTCTTTGGTTTCAGNAGAGTTTTGCGGAAGTTTTAAGAGAGAAGATTAAGAACCGAGAGAGAAGAATTGTAGAAAGAGAGTTCTCATTTCTCATTCGGGTTTTATGTGTATACAAACAGGTTTAAATAGAGGAATACAACATGTCTAGGTGCAATGAATC
>OVBA01004204.1:0-24398 GCA_900406435.1 Lepidium aucheri | reverse complement strand
GCTACAAGGATATTATAGTAGTTTTGCATTGTGCTGAAACTTTAAAAAAAACATAAAACTAATGGCATTTTAGAAATTATATGAGGTTATAAGGGTAAATACTAGAGTGTTTAAGAGAGAGAAATGAGGAGATTATTTTACCCATTGACTATAGTCAATGGGTTAGTTTAGAAAGAATCCTTAGTCTTTAGATATATATAATGTTGATAAAAGAGATATGTTTATTCATATATATATTTTTGAGTACATGTATCATGAAAATTTAATTAGCAATGATAGGATTTGATATGGGAGCATTTGGAGATTCATCATTGAGTCTACAACAACAATAAAATTTGGTGGGATTAAAAGGATCTTTTAGGCATACTCCTCCATGTACAAATTTCATAAGGAGACATGCTCCATTGCATTGTGCTGTTGATTGACATCTTCCAAAATTACATTTGAAATAATCATTCACTGCATGGTTCATAAAAAACAACACATTAACATTATAATTTAAGGTAAAAAAATCAATGCAGTATTTTAACCTATTTGCAAACTGAATTTCTTTTTTGTGTTTAGTGATTCTTACTTATAAACACATTTTAAATTAATTTCATTTTAGACGATTTATCCGTTATAAAAGTAAATATCTTACCTGATTCTGATTTAGGTAATGCAGCTGAAATCATCGGGAAAAGCATGAAAGCAAACACCATCAACAATGGCAATGTAATTGAGGAAAAACTGTTTTTTGCCATTAGTTTTGTTTCTAGAGGATGCAACAATTATGTGAAGATTTCCTGTTAAGAAAAAAAAATTTACAAAAAAAAGGAGAAGTTGAAAATGTTAAAAAGAATTCATGTATAATTTTGATTATAAATTCTAATTTTTCTTAATGTAATTATTTATACAAAATTGAACTTGTATATCTACATTTAGATGTACCTTAACTTATGATATCTTGTTCTCTTATTAAGAACTGTTTATTTATTTATATAAGAAACTTTTCATATTATTTAATGAGGTTTCTATAATTTAAATTTGACTATAAATTTGGTCAACAAAATTTAGTCAAATATTTTCAGTTTTTATGTTTCCATACGAAGTTGTATGTACATTTAATTTATTATAAATTTATCAAATATACAAAATGGAAAGAAAATTAATTAAAAGTTTGGGTTGATCTTATGTATTTATAAATATTATCATGGGATACTGCGACGATGCAAAACTATTATATATATATATATATATTGCTGGTTACGAAGTGACATAAAGATGATTTAGAAGAAAAAAAATATTAAGAAGAAAGAAATATTAAAAATAAAATTTACAAGTTATCATGTTCGATAACCATTGCTCCTCTCCATGTCTCTCCGGCAGCTACATCAACAGGAACAAGCATTGAAACAGGACCTGTGCATGCGAAATAGTTTTGCTTCCCAAACTTATCATACATCGACCCTGGAGATCCCACATACATCTCTTCGAACCCTATCCTTATCATCCTGAAGAACAATCCTCTTCCCTACAAAATTTAAACCTAAAGCCATAAGATTCTAAATTTTTCAAAATTGTAGTTAGAAAAATTCCTACAGACAATGAAGTTTATGTTGTCAACAATTCGATCCATCGATAAGGTATTATCTATAACCAAAGCACACTTCCTAAACATTTTTTGAAACTAAATGTTCTAGAGCTTTTGGAGGAATTAGATTTACAAAATGTAGTACATGAATTATTTTAGATTATTTTATAGTAGATAACAATTTTTTTTTTTTTTATAAGATTTTGGGGGCGAATTGGTAGAAAATCAAACTAGCATTTCTACAAAGGATATAATATGAGTTTCATTTGAAATATTAGTTTATTATATAATATATTTGTAAAATTATTTTTACTTTTCACATAGATTATCAAACTATGATTTTTCCTGAGTTTTTCAAGTACAACATTTATTATTTTAAATAAAATAAAATAAAATTTTCAAGATTATGTTGAACATAATAAATCATTATTTAAATATATTAATTTATTTTAACAAATCAAATGTTAATAAATTAAAATGAAAAAAACAATCTGAATCTCAAGGAAAATATGCTTGACTTTTTTGTCAATAATATGCATTGACTATATACTATCATTTGTAATTATAAATTCTCAGTTTGATGGTTATTATGATTTAGTTGACTTCCGACCACTATCGCAAATAGATTTTAAAAAATTGTAGAGAGTGAATTTTATGATATGAATAGTATATTGTCGATCAAATTGTCGAAAAGAAAAAAAATAATTTTTTCTAGTAATGTAAATTTTGATTGAATCTAACAATATTGACATTAATTTTACCTGGTCAATGGTTTCATACTTAGAAGGTGGGGTATTATAAACAGCCTTTAATCTCTCAGCTGGAAGAGCACCATAGATTCTACTCATCTTTTTCTCAAGTAGTGTTATTACAGAATCTTCTACTGTCCAGATCCCTGGCTTTTCTCCTTCTTCGGACCCAAACCAACCCGAAGAATCTGCTTTCATTGCTTCTGAAGGAGACAAGAGCTCAAATGGTGATGACAAAGGAGGATTCGGACAATAACTGCATCCCTTTAGTCCTTGAATTCCAGCACCACTTCGTTTTTTGAATCTTAAGTAACTCATGATTCCTGGTTGGAATGTAACTGGTTTGCGTCCATTGTTTGTAACCACTAGAGCTGTAGCCATGCTTACTGGGTAGAGAGACACAATATAGTTTATGTCAAGAAATCCGGCCGTGCAGCTCAATTCAATCTGATAATGTTAACAGAGATTTCATCATTGTCTGAACAAAATTTTGATAAACTAGACTCAAGGCCGGCTCATTTAGATGGCAAAGTGTGTGATCACTCCCAGACTCATACTAAAAAAAGTTAGAAGTTGACTAATAAATTTAGGAGTTGACTAGTAAATTTTTTGGTTTAGGTATTATTAAAAATATTTTAGGAGTTGAATAGTATTTTTGTATGTGGAAATTCATAAAAAGAGAGTGCCCATAAAAATATTTTTGTTAGAAGAAACTCAAAAAAAAAAAACAAAAGCCCACAAATTCACGTAATATTCACAAAATATTGTTTGAAGTTTTAAGAGGTGAACTTCCATTATGAATCGTGTATTGTCAATCTAATTATTGAAAAAAACTATTTTTGCAAATAACCTATAAAAAATAGTTCACATTTTTTATTAGAAATACAACACCCATAAAAATATATTTTAGAAGAAACTCATAAAAATAGAAAGCCATATATTCTCATGATATTGTTTGGGATCATAAAGGATGAGTTTAAACAATAAACTGGGTCTTGTTAATTTAATTTTTGAAAAAATATATATTTTACGAAATAGATTATAAAACATAATTCACATTTCTTTTGGTTTAGGTGTTATTAAAAAATATTTCAAGAAAATAGCCAATAAATTAATTTTTTGAATTCATAGATAGAGAGGAGCTGTAAAAATATCTTTTAGAAGAAACTCATAAGAGTAGAAAAGCAACAATCTTCTTTTAGTTTATATATAAGATGGAAAAAAAATTTGAAGTTAAACTTTTTGCCTATAAAATGTGAAGCCTGGACTGGAGTACTGAATGAATCACCTGTAGAGCATCAATGGCATCAGAATCAGTGTCTTTTACACTCCAATTACAACCTGAGAGTATTGAAGACTTTCCTTTTGAGCCATTAGCTTCTTCTCCATTTACAATTACAACACCAACCCCACCTTTGCTCTCTTCACCTTCAACTGTGTAAAGAACTTCCTCGAATCCTTCGTCTTTCCAATATACTTTTGGCTTATATGAACTCACATGAGCGTCTGATAAACTCAGCTTTAAGGAACTTCCGTTTCTGACTTTTAGCTCAACCATTGGAACATTGTTTGACTCCGAGAATTTTATGCCTTTTCGTCCGAATTTTTCTTCAAGTCCTTCGATTATTGTTTGTGTTTGAGGAGCTGAAATTGAACATCTTACATGTTTTGGTTTTGGGAGAGAAGAGAAAGAGATAAGAGAAGCCATTGATGGAGAGTAAGGAAATGAAGATAAGACCAGTGAAATTGTTGTAATAACGCTAATGCCTAATCCTTTTCCAACATTTTTTGGGTTTCTGTCGTTTTCTTCCACTCTTCATGTGGTTGTCTTTCTACATGAACCCCAATTTCACCCCCAAAAAAAGGAAATTTAAATAAACTTAGTGTAAAAAATAAAAAATAACATATTTATATTGCCAATATATTTTTATAGGTCCGCATGCTAGTTCTTTTGTAGTTTTGCCGGCTAGAGTTACAGTTCTTCTTTGTGTCATGATCTTTTAGCAGGTTATCAAACTGAATATTCAGGTATCAAATTTGGTTTATTTTACGTTGCTTCTTATCTAAATCTATTAATTTCCTCATTATTTGTAACAGTTCTATACTTAGGCGGTTGGAATATTTCGGCAATTTTGAAGTTGTCTAAAGACATTTCCAACCATCACACTATTTGAGTACTAAAATTATATCATATTTGGTCTAGTTTTGACATTAAAATAATTTTTTATCTCCAACTACAACACTAAATATCACATTAAAACTAATATTTTATTTTTGTTCACCGTATTATGTGTTGTCCGCTCTGTTTACCATCTATCCTCAAGATCGTTTCCAACCATATTCTTTTGGTTATTTTGGTAGTTTCTAGTGTTTAGTATCCTAAGTTGGTTTATGGGTTGAGTTTAATTCTGGTTTTGGTTTGATTCTTTGAAGCCATTCGGCTAAAATTTTGTTTATGCTCCTTAATTTGTTTTTCTGGTAGTTATTTTCGTGAGTTTTTTTTATTAACTTAACTCAATTATCAATTATGATAAGTGTGTAAGTCAATTTGAATGAATGTAATTCATAACAGTTGGATCCTTAAAAAATGTCCTCTTCAGAATATCTAAAATATTTGCTCATCAGCCAAATTCTTATATAACATAGGCGTTGAGATTCGATCTCTAGATGTAGACCTGCACATTTTACCTGAAGCCAAAACTCCGAACCGAGTCCGACCCAAAATATAAGACTCGAACCCAAACCGAACCCAACGTAAATACCCGAATAGATCCTAAGTCTCTAGATCCCAAAAACCCGAACCCAAAAAGATTTTAACCAAAACTAACTCAAAATCCAAAATGCCTAAACCTATCTAAATGTAGAAGTATCCAATTGTCTAGTAGACTAAAAGCCCCTTACCTATATCACTAATTGGCAAACATTTTTGTGGTTTAGAACTTGAGAAATTAAAATTAGGAAGCAACATTTTCTTAATATATCAGCAATTGGTCCAAACTTAAACCACAATCTCCATACTTTATCCTAAGCATATCCTAAATCAGTGGGAAAATCTCCATCTAAATATTTCTTTTTATGCCCATAAAATGTTCTTCATTGTTCACCACATAAACCCTTGCGATTGCTTTCACCAGAAATCATCCTTCATTTGATTATGGCGGCTGCTTCTACCTTTCTGGAATTAACTCCACTTCAATGGAATCCTCCCCTTTCTTATATGCAACGGCAAATTCATGGTCATCGTCGTCTTTTTCTTTACTCCAATCCTCAACGGAGATCATCAACTTTTGTTCGTCCTCAAGTTGTCGTCAAATACAAACAATCGACGAGTTCTAATGAAGATTTGATATCCGATCCGAGAAATCGTACTCAGCTATGGAATAATTCATTTGAACATATTGCAATTCGGATTAAGAAAGCATTAGATTCTCTAAAGAAACCTGCAATAGCCGCGGTTTTACTCGGTCTGCTTTTGTTTTATGATCCTAATTCCGCTTTGGCAGCTTCCGGTGGTAGAATTGGCGGTAACTCCTTCTCGTCTCGGTCTCGGAGCTCTTCTTCTTCATCTTCTCAATCCTATTCTGTACCGCGAACATCTAGTCCGAGCTTCTCTTATTCGGCTCCGTACTATGGACCATCGCCGTTCGGTGGAGGTTTTGTGGGTCCGGCGGTTGGTTTCGGGTTTGGTGGGTTTTCGAGCTTCTCTTTGATTTTTTTTGGTTTCGCTGCGTTTGTGTTGGTCTCTGGATTCCTATCAGATCGGTCACAGGATGATAGCATTTTAACCGATACTCAGAAAACCAGTGTTATTAAACTACAGGTGACTGCTCTGCTCTGCTTATTTAGATTCTTTCATTCGAGAAATTCTCATCTGGACTTTTTTATTCTGGAACTTCCCATTGTTGAATTTCAAGTTTCTTAGGAAAGCATCGTATGCCACACTTTCTCAGAGGACTTAAAAAACCTTAAAATGCATTAGTAGATCATTTAGCTTTACTGAAGCTATAATGCTTGTGTAATTGTTGGATAGCTAGCTATATGGTCAGAACATGAGACTGAAAATTTGCTTCTGTTTCATTGAAATATGTTTATTTGTATCCCTACTCTCTTAGGTAGGGTTGCTGGGCTTGGGGAGGACCTTACAACAAGATTTCAATCGCCTTGCTGAAAGTGCAGATACATCCACTTCAGAGGGTCTGAGCTATGTTTTAACTGGTAATCTATTCTTCGTTGTATCTCACTATTTTACCCCATCATATATGAACAATGTATAAAACATCTCTTTTTTTTTTAGAATGAGGATGTTGTGTATTTTATTTTTGCAGCTTCGACTGCATTATTCCATGACACTATTTGGTCTTTGTTTGGTTTTGCAAATTGTGATCTTGAAGTCTAATAAAGTTAAATCTGGAAGAGAGGGCCAACAACTAGAAATACCTTATCTAGAGGTAGTAGATGGCTTTAGCAAAACATTTTGGAATTTTTACAGATGATCTTGAGTAGATGTGCTTAATCTATTCAAAATCTTGAGGTTTCAGGTAGACAGTTTCATGATAAAATGGTAAAGTATTGTTATAGCTGTTCAACTGCTGACCTGTATATAGACTTATCAGTGTTTGCGTACCAAAAGATTATTTTTCTTGTTCATTATTGTGAATTTGTGATCTCAGTTCAAAGAGTACCAGGATATTACAATTTTTCTTTCCAACCTGCTTGGTTTGCTTCATTGATGCTTCTCTTTTTCTTGTAATATATATGGATATGCTGTGTTTCACGCGACTCATTTTTCTGTGTCTTACAGAAGCAACATTGGCTTTGCTGAGACACCCAGACTATTGCATCTCTTGTTATTCATCAGTAAGTCTTCTGGGTCTTTCATAAATAATTTGCGTGCTTAGTATATGCATCGTTTCACTCTGATTCATGACCTGGGCTAGTAATTGTAGGATCATTCAGTGAACATGGATGCAGAATCTAATCACTCTGTTTTTATAATCTACTTTCAGGTGGATGTGAAGCCGAGTATAGAAAAGGGAGAGAAGCGGTTTAATCAACTCTCCATTGAAGAACGGGGAAAATTCGACGAGGAGACCCTTGTTAATGTAAATAGCATAAAGAGACAAAGCTCAAGGATTCAGAAATCTAGTGGTTTCAGCAATGAATATATTGTGGTAACTTTATTAAAACTCTGAGTTCAACGTTTAGGGGGATAGGGAATAACACTTAAACTGGGTGTAGAAGGCGGTACATTTTTATGGAATACGCATGAGTTTATATAGTAAAGTTGTTAAAACAGTAAATGATTTGCTAAAAGCTTGCCCAGGGCTAAGGTTGTGTGTAATGGTTAAACAAGTATGTGTTTATTTCGCAGGCGGGGAACATTTATGTTTGAAGTGAATGTTGTTGATATATGTAAGGTACTTGTTTAACTGGAACTAATGTACATGTACAGGTAACAATCTTGGTGGCTGCAGAGGGTATACATAAACTGCCGCCAATAAATGGAACTGTAGATCTGAAGGAAGCCTTAAAGAAACTCGGGTCGATACCGAGAAATAAAATAATGGTAAGAGACCAATTTTGTTAAGTTGCATAATCATGGGAACGGTTTAGTATTGTAAATGAGAGGTGCAAAACAAAATGTTGCAGGCAGTAGAAGTGTTGTGGACACCGCAGAACGAGACAGACACATTGTCAGAAAGGGAACTACTTGAAGATTATCCACTTTTGAGGCCCTTGTAAAAACAAATAGTCGTAATGTTAAAAAGAAACAGTATTTCTTTAGACGTTACAGCTTCTTTCTTTGGAGACACAGAGTAACTAATACAAAATAAAAAAGTGTCTATATAATCATAAACTTCTAATGATTGGTTTCAGATACATGATATATAGGCCGCGAACACATAGGTTGGTGTGGTATCGTTTTACAAACTGATAATATTTTAGTCTATTAAATTCATATCGTATGTATGTAGTTGTAACATTGTGGATGTTATCAAAAGTCTAAAAGCTTCATTATAAACGCAAAGTAATTTCTCTCCTTAAAAAAGAACACATATTTTGTGCAAGTCATTTCTATTGTTTGGTTGTGTTCACTCTATAGGAAGTTACTTCATTCTTTCTTCCTAAGTATTTGACTCTTAACATCATCCATCTTCCAAAGCAAGTGGTTTCTGTATAGACTAACTTTGCTTAGTTTTTCAATCCAATCAAACTTCTTCAACTCGTTACACGTATGTAGCCTCCATATATGAGGCATTTGATACGATTTTGATTTCTTCTATTCCTAAATGTAATTTAGAATAAATAAAGTAATCCAAATCTTGGAAAACCAATGATTCAGTTTTCCTATATGTAGCACATTTAGCATTTAAGTTTGTATTGAAGTGGTAAGCTGTTTCTGGCAATTGGATAATTAGTCGTACGTCTAGTTTTTGGAATATTTCGGAGCTTGAGAAGCTTTGTAAAGAATCAGTGCACTCATCATTACACTGTCAAATCTCGAGTGGGTGTGGTTTAGATGATTCAGTTAATGTTCGATCCTGAAAGATTAAAATAGGTTTTAAAATGTAAGACTTTTTCTATGTAGTTGACCATATCGGTCCTACCGTATACAAAAAGATAATTATATGGCACTCCAACAAGGATCAAACTATAGTTTGAACATTAATATGTCAATATAGAAAAGATATTAAATAGTGACAAATATATTGGATTTGTTTTTATCAAAAAGGTATAAAGTAGCTTATATTTGCAACAAAAGTCGGACATTTTTATTCTGCAAGGCAAAACATGCAAGCAACGTATATTACGTAATCGATTCTTATATATAAAACCTAAACCAAAACAATAATTTTTTAAACTAAACAAAATTCAAATTCACAACAAAAGAAAAAGCGACTTTTCGAACTCAGATCTCAATTTCTTCGTTCGTACACCAAAAGACGACGACGGAGATCAATTTCACGAAATCGAGAATGATCGAAGCAGTATTCACGAGTCAAACTCTTATGGGATTCATCTCCGACAAAGAATCATTCGAATCCATAACCGACGACTATTTCCTGATTCTAGATCTGGACAAAGACGGAATGTTGTCTCCGTCAGAGCTTCGACAAGGTCTCAATCGTGTGGTTGCGGTGGAATCTGAAGTTGCGTCGCGAGAAGAAACCGACGAAGTGTACAATGCAATATTTGAGAGATTTGGTGAAAATTTGGTTCGAGAAAAATTTAGAGATTTGATGGCAGAGATTTTGACGGCAATGGCTAGAGGAATGGGAAAATCGCCGGTGATTATGGTTGTGCATAATGATGGGTTGATTATGAAAGCTGTTCATCACGAATCTAAACAAGGTAAGTGATCAAAAATTTGAAGCATTAGAGATTACCATTTTCTTTGTTGGAGAAATTGATTTAAAATTTGATTTGGTTGAGTATTGTTTGTTTTTGAAATTGGAATTCATGTTGCTTACTGATGAAGATACATTGTAATCTCTTGAAACTTTTTACTTGGGATGTATTACATTAATCCAAACTTGAATTTATCTATTTAAGACGTTCCTTTATTGAAACAAGAAGATTCATAAACCAAATACATCATCGAACAAATCCACTAGATTAGCATAATAAAAGGCTAAAAACACAAAGTGATGATGCTAGATCCAATACATAACACTCGAGAAAAAGATGAACCAAAATACAAATTGATGATGCTAGATCCATATTCTGACAGAATAGCAGTTGAAACGATTCACCCACATAACGACCACCACACCACAGTCAAAAGACTTAAATAAGAGTTGAGCGGGAGGAGTAAGAGTAGTTCTCTTTTTTTGAGTTTTTGAGTCCTAGAGGCTACGAAAGGCTATTCCAAACCCTGGGCATTCAGTTCTTCAATTCGGTTCAGTTCGATTTTTTTGGTGTCCGGTTTTTCGGTTCTGAAAACTGGTAACCAATGGATACTCATTAAAATTTGATTCTATTCGTTTTTAGTTCCGATTCTTCGGTTATGAAAATATGGTAAAATTCGGTGTTGTTTCGGTTCGGATACCTCTATCTATTTTTAAAAAAAATCAAAAAATCTTAGAAAAACTATAAATTTATTATAAAAGTTGAATATTTAAGTCTTTTTAGTAATTTTGATTCAAATCAACTAACAAATATGAATTTATAATTACAATTTTGGATATTTAGATTATTAAATTATATTTCAAATATATAGAAATGTTAAATTCTATCTAAATAATTATTTTTAAATATATAATTGTATTTCGGTTATTTCAGGTAACTATTCGATTCCAGTTGTTAAATTTAGCAACTGTTAAATTATTTAACTGATTTAGCATACATTTCAAGTAAGTTCAGTTTGATATTTCGGTTCTAAATATTATATCCAAACCTAATGTGACACTTTTGTTATAGATAAATGAAAAAAGGCCAATTTCAAACGGACACGGTTTTTTTTTTGTCAAAGAACTGATTTCATTAAGCTTAAGAGAACCCAATTACATCAGCACCCAAATGTAAATTACAAAGCATACAGCAAAGATAGATAATTAAAAGATAAAAGACTTCTAGATGGAGCAACTCAAACACTCTAGAATTCTTAGATAAGGGCTAGAACTGAATTCTTGCCTCTGAAAAGAATCTTGAAAATGTCCTAATTCTATCGCCATGAAAGGCAGTTGAATCCGCCAAATAGCTTACCGAGTCTTGAAAATGTCCTAACGGACACGGTTTATATGTCATAAATGTAACAAAAATTTAGACATGAACTAAATCAACCGTTATATTGGCACGTGTATATTTATTTTTATTAAAATGAAAATGATTTCAAAATCCATTTTCAGATTTTTTCATTGCTAATTAAATTGTTGATACTATTTAAAAATATAAATAATACTGAGAAATATATCATACAGTTTTCTTTCCACACATATATATATATATATATATATATATTTACTAAAAAGAGAAGTTTAATAGAATAGCATACCTTCTGGGCTTTAAAAAACTCTCTCGAAACTTTTTTCATAGTATTTCAATCTTTTATTTTATGATTTAGAACAAGAAAATAAACATATTAATCAATATAATACAAAAGAACATGAATATGAGTGATATCACAAGCAAACGTTATTGAATCGAGTACATCTTAGAGTTTGGCCTTAAAGCTACAATCACTAGCTTTGATGTTGATTCTATTGTTTGTCGCTAAACTATCAACAACAAGCTTACAATCTCCCAATATTCGAATCTTCTTCATCTTCAATCTCCCAAGTTTTATAGCAACAGGAGCTTCCACTTTGAGATCTAACGGCACACGTCCTGTTTGTTGTTGTTGCTGCAATGCCGACATAACACTGTTTCCGTATTGTGCTCTTCCCGTTAAAGCCACATTTAGTTTAGTTACATTGCGATGTCCTTGATAAAACTTCGGTATGGGACCCTCGCATAGCTTTGTTTTCTCGTACCATACACCGATATGGCCTCCTTTCTCGTAATAGATTCCGATTTTTTGGTTCGGATTACGAGCTGTAATATCGACTCTAAACTCTGCCGAAAGCGAGAGGTCTAGGTTGATTCCAAGGTTTGTAACTCGTAAGCTATTAACCTCGTATTGCGGAAGTTTAGGATGGAAGACAAAGTATATAACCGCAATCGCAATTCCTAAAGCAATCAAGGCAATGACTAGAAGGCTTAACATCCAACAGAAACATTTGAAGCAAAGATTTGTCTTCCTATTACGCATCGTTGGAGGTGGAAGTGGCCGTTGAATTGGAAGCTGGTCTGTGATCTTACCGGGAGCTAATGATGTTGTCTTGTTGGTTTCCATGTGAAGAACTGGATGAATTTTCTGCTGATCTCCCATTTTGATGTATTGAGTAATATTAATGTAGAAACATGTTTAGTCTATTTTATATTCAAAGTTTTGTGTTCTCATGCATGACTTTTACCAACATCTTACCTTCCTCACCTATAACGTTGAAATAATTGAGAGTCAAATTCAAGGTTACTTTAACTGTTGAACAACCTCCAAAAAGAAGGTATAAAGACAAAAGCAAGCAACTATTCGGATAACAACTTTAGCAAGACTCCAACGTTATTCAGCAATGTCTCTTTGTTTTTGTACTTTTTTTCTTTCTTTTTATTCCTAGATGACTAGAGACAACAAATAATTAACAACTTAGGATAGTTGAACAACAAACAATATATATAACACATCAGTCTTTTCTAGTTTCTACAATTCTGGAGATCAACAAATAATCATTTCATTGACAAGACTCGATCCATAACATAAATTCTCCAACTGAAGCTGGATGGAATTCAAACTCATCACATGTTTCTTGGTCATTAATTTTTTAGTTATAAAAATATAAATTACTATTAATACCAATATCAAGATTAAAAATATAATCTATTTAATGGCATTGGCTAGCTGTGAGATTTCTTGGCTGATGAAGCTTCTGTATGAGTTGCAGGTTCCTCAACTCGGACTTGTACCTCTGTTTTGTGACTCCAGAGTCATTCTTCACATTGCCAACAATCCGGATTTCCAGAGGCATACAAAACACATCAAAACGATTATCATTTCACTCGGGACTTCATTGGAAGTCCACACCCGAAAAGTTCCGAACCGAACCCAAACCAAAACCCAAAATGTTCAGGCCTAAATATATGTAATTCTGGTTTTATTAAACCATTTAATTTAGTTTCCTTTATTCCGGTTATGTATAAGTTTGATGGTGTGTAATGTGTATAATGACCATCCATCGTTGTAATCCGTTAATCACATTCAATGAATAGTAACGACTTCTTACAAGAGGATTCGTTTCTCAATCTCTTTCGCTAAAACTTTATCTCTCTATAGAAAACCAAAATTTAACAAAAAGAAGAATGAAGAGTTTCATGTGTGTAAAATAAAAATAAGCTAGGTCCATTTTTCATCTTATTAGTCAGCACCAGGTAATAGGAAGCTAAAGCCAGAATTCTCTCGAATGAGAGGTGGTGGTTCTACATCTCCAATCTCTATCTTCTCCATTGATTTCGACATATCATCAACTGAGAATGGAATACTGCCAACAACGAAGAACACAAGTTTTAATTTATTTAAATTTCCTCATAACACTAATTAGCATCTAGTTGTATTGTATTGAATCAATAAGTACTCACCTTGAATCATCATCCAGTAGAAAAGAGCTGCTAACAGCATTGTTTGAATCTTCCGTCATTAGCACCCTCATATTTGCTATCACCTATACATAAATCATTTCTTCAAGTTACCATATAGATCATACCAAATACTACTATTTTCCCTATCTATTTAGTATGTTTGATTGGTAGCACTAATCCGGTAGCTTATTGCGCTACCAATCGAATGGACATTTGAATTAAGCTGTCGAAATAGGCGTCTGGACATTAGTGGTTAAAACGGGTGCAGGGTGTTTAACCGCTGTTTCCAAACGGGGTTATTTATGTATGTTTGCCAACCCCTACCTCTAACCGTTCATTTTCAAACGGTTTTCTATTCAACCGCTCATTTTTGTTTTAACTGCATTGTTCAAAGAGTCACCAATCAGTGTATCTCAAAGCAGGTTTGGGCACTTACATCTGGAGAAACGCTATGAGTTCCATACTTGTCGTCCCAGTACATTGTGCTTATTCGGTATAGTTGTTGTATGCTAAGCACCTGCAGATTTTCAACTATAATTCGTCAAGCTTCTCCACATTTACCTACTTCAATTTCTATATATTAGACAATTCATTCACTTACCGGACACAGATCATGACTTATTTCGTCCAAGGACTTTTTAGGTTTTTGGTGTATCACCTGCATTTTATTACTCAACATTAATCACGCATTTGTCATTACTCTGACAGAGACTGACTTTGAATCTATCATAAAAAGGTACCAGAAACCCTATCGCCTGTCTGATATGTTTCAGTTCATCCCAAGAAGAGCCTGCATATTCATCTGTTGCCTTGTAACACCAATGTTCTAACTCAGCTAATCCTGCTTTTACGTATTCTCCATTACTAAACGAACAACACTCCCGTCTTAACAAAAGGCTGTGAGAAGGAAATGAGAATGCGTTGTTAGTACAACAAGGACATGTTTGAGATATTAAATGAGAGTATAAGATGGTAATGAACTGTAGAAAACCTGTTAAATAGTTGAACGTTGATGAATGAGAATATCTGCGTAAACACCTTACGGACCAAGAAAGGGGGAACCTAAGGAAAAAGAGTTAATGAGATGATTTGAGCTATAGAATATCCCAAAGTTTTGTTTCTAAGCCTGACTATAATAAGGACTTACATGGTTCGATTTCAGAGTATTGAGGAAGTCTGTAAGTCTCTTTACAATTCCTTGCCAATGGGATATCAATGTTTGTTGAGCTGCGGTGTTGCCAACTGAACGAGAAGCCCCTTTAACTAAACTAGCCCTTGATGTTCTTGGTGCCTATTTTGTGTACCAAACAAAGAAAAACGATCAAAATCCAGTGACGAATGTATAGTATGGGTCTAACTCGTACCTAAAAGCTAGCTCTAGGGAGCAGAGGATTGTCACATAAATACTTAACCGATGTGAGATATTTTAACAGAATGTGAAGCGCGCATAGCCATAATATACCTGAATGCACAATCCAAGGAGTGGAGAAATCTCTTTCTTCAAGTTATCACGAATCATTCCATATATTTTTTCAACATAAGCTGTTAGTTGTTGCTTGAATAGTAAAGCTGGGTATTTAGCTTCAACTTGCCTTAAGGTATCAACTCCACCGTTTATCATGGCAAGATTAACACCTTGTGGTGTACCACGAAAGCTCTAGAAAAGATTAACATTTATCTAGTCAAAAACTTGTATTTCATATGAAGTAATGAAGCATGTGTTAGTACCTGAGTCATCCTTCCAAAGAGAGTAGCAGAAGATGAGCGACGTCGCTGTGGAGCCATTCCTGCTGCTCCACTAGCTTTAAGCGTGCGTTGGAGGAGTAAAAGCAATGTTGAGGCATTGGATAACCAATATGCAAGTGTAATGTTGTTATCTTGCGTCTGAAAAAAGAGAGAAAAAAACTAATCTTATTCCAACACACTTGCAATTACTACCAAGTCGATCGAATCCAAAATAGTAAGGTAGCTTAAACGAACCTCAATAGCTGTTCCTATTGTCTGAATAATCCTATCAAAGACACTAGTTCTTTCAACTTCGAATGACCGCCAGTGCAATAAGCATTTATAAATGATACATGCTGTAACAGGTCGGTTCCCTTGGAAACCCAATTGTTGCACAATGCAGCGGATAAGCAGCTCTTGGTTTTCTTGTTGCTTCTCATTTAGTGATTTCTGTGGCTTATCATCCACTTCAGAGAGATCCCTACGGTTTATTGAATGGCTATGCAGATCCTGATTCATATAAAGTGAAAAAAAATTTGAAGGGCCATCACAATTAAAAACCATTTTTCAATAGAAGCCAATCTCAGGTTCAACACTTACCAAACTTGGCCTAGCATCCACTGACAGATGACCACTCTCTGAACCTCTCTGTTTTGTTTTTATGAACAGATTAGATAGCAAAACAAAAATGGAGGCCTGAAGTTTTTATTTGCATACTATCCTTACCTGTAAAATCGACCTGGACCGGCCAGAGAGGAACTTATTTGGTGCAATAGACACAGCCTGTTGTCGTAACACTTTATTCTCTGATTCTAAATTGTTGCATTTTTCCTCAAGCCTGATCATCATGATTACAACTTCAGCACAACAGTGTTATGAATTCACACAAATATATATATAAAATATATGTATATATGTATATATAACCAAGATCTATACCTTCATTAAGACCATGATTACAACTTCTTAAATATTTTCTTACCTTGTCACAGATTCTTGGAGAAGCTGAACTTTTTTCTCTGTTTCTTCCAACTTTTTCTTTTTGTCTTCATTAGACTCTTGAGCTTCATCAAATTTCCTGGTTGCATCATCGGCCCTTTGTTTCTCGTTTTCAAGATTAGCCTGTTGAAACACAAATCATTACTAATTATAAACACATTCTTCTGTAACAATACACTAAGAGTCGAATTCAGGCATAACTAACAACATAGATTGACAATTTGGTCCTGAAGGATTTATATTGAGACAAAGAAGCTACCTTTAGACCTTCTACTTCTTTTGTCAATGCCTCAATCTTCTGTGTATCTTCAACTAAGACTTGTGTTTCTGTTACAACAGGAGGCGCTTCTTCGATGGCCTTCTTAGCAGCTTCACGTTCCTTAACAAGAAGCACATTGGTCTCCTCTACCTTTTTCTTCATTTCATCTAATGAGCTCTGAAGTTTCTTTATCTCCTGATTCTTTTCTTCCTCCAGATCAACCTGCATAATAATTGATGTTCGGTTCAAAAACCATCTTACCGAAAACGAATATATTTATCAATAAGATCACTCTGTCACATACCCTAGAGCGTTTTTCCAACTGTGCACGGTATGTGAGTTCTTCGACTTTCTTTTCAAGCATATCCTTTGCCTCTTTCAGTGCGCCTGTTTCCCTTGCAGCCTATGAATGATTAACATTGTTGAGTATGTTGTGATGGTTAACCAGACTATCACATACATGACTAAATCTTATTTGAGCCAAATATGAAAGAATATTACATTAGCATGGGCCTAACTCACAACCAAAAGTCAGCTCAAAGCAAGAGGATTGCCACATACTTAATATTTCCAAGAATTACAAACTTAACCTATGTGAGCTATTCTAACAAACTAGAGAACTATCTATTTCATCTACAAAGTATACTCACGTACCATTTTGAGCTTTCGAAGTTCTCTCCTTGCAAGTCTGCCTCTCCATCGTTTCTGAGACAGGATTGCTCCTTTCTTAAGCTTCTTGAAGTACATTGTTGCCCTGTGACTACGCCACTGAGCCTGAAATCAATAACAAGGTGATGTTAACTATAAAAACGCCAAAAGAAAGCTAATTCGAGAATTAGGAAAGCTGATCTATGTATGTTCCCACAAAAAAATACAAACCTGAATGGTTGTAGCAGCCTTTGTTTGCTTCCTAAATCTGAACTGTTTATGAGCAGCCATTGCTCTTAAACCTGTTTGTACAACAAGAGCCGCTACATGGAGTTTTTTGTATGATTTTCTAGAATGTAATCTCCTAGCATTCTTCTGAATCTTCACAGCAGCAGCATTTCGTCTCAAGTTTTCATAAAGTTTAGCAGAAAGTCTTCCTATAATTTTTGAACAGAAGATAATTGATTAAATCATTCACAGAGTATTAAGATATTATAATATGAATCAAAAAGTTCACCTCTGCATAAAGCTTGAAGAGATATGGTCGCTTCTCTTAGTAAAATGAACCTTTTTCGAGCCTGATGAGTTCGTACTCGTCTCTGAATTTTTTTGGCTGCACCACTAAGAACCAGAGCTCGTCTTGCATCGAGTTCAGCCATCTGACCCGCCCTTAAGAATACCTTTGTTTTACCAATCTGCATTAACCCAATGTAGTGTATACATTTCAATTGCAGTATTCAATCATTAAACCATATTCTATGGGTTCATTAGTACTAGATGATGGTTGAATGAACTGATGATCAATACTTGGTATCCTTTGAGTCCAATATTGTCCAAGATCTTTTTCGATGCAGCCTTCTCGTCGTAACTTTTAAGAAACAAGTCAGAATGGTATCACTAATATTTTCTTTAAGAAACTGTTATAGGTAAATTGACTGAGTGGAATGAATCACTTACTTCCCTTCTAAAGCTCCAGGACATAGAAGTCCAAAACGGTTATTGAACTCAAAGAAAGGTTTACGAGTTGGATACCCTGCACAACTAATTCTAATCGCTTCCAAAACACCCTAGAAGAATATAAACCAACAATGTCGGTATGATTAAGGTAAGTTTGTAACACATATGTTTAGAACAAGACCACAGGAGGAGATATTATTTATCTATACTTACACCACACCGGAGTTGCTGCATGATGTTGACATTCTCAAATATAGCAGGCTTCAGAAGGTTATTTGGCTTCACACATCTGATGTAGTGAGGCTCGGTAGAGTTTAATGTTTCCATCAGTTGCTGGAGTTGCAACTGCATCAAATGGAACAGAACAGTTAATTTCTGACATTTGAATACTCTCTGCAGAGAATAAAACCCATTTACCTTAAAGCGAGATCCAATCGATGAAAACTTTGAAGACTTAGATGTTTCTTCTGGAAGTGGAGGAAAGAGACCCACAACAAAAGAACACTTGGAAGCACCTAATAATTCTTGATGTTCAGGGATCACATAATCTTTGTTTTTATCCAGAAATAGATCAGACTGATACTGGACCTGAAATGAAATTCCAACAAAGAGAAGTCCTAATAAGAAACTTTAAGACTGTACCACTTGTAAAATGCTAAATTTTCTTTGAAGGTGAAAAAGAACTTTACTTCTCCAGCATAATGAGCAACAGCAAAATCTGTACGAGAGAGTTTTGGCTTGATGAATCTCTTATGGGTCTTAAAAGTCTGATAAAGCTTGTTTGCGAATGTTTCATGAGTTGATTTTGGAAACATGCTGAAGAACCAAGAAACAAGTATATGATATTAAGAACATAACTCATGTTACAGAAACAAGCCAAGTTGATTGTTGCTAATATTACCAAGCTTCATCAAGGAGTGCCACAATTCCACCAGGTTTCTGTAGATGGAAAGAAATTGAGAGAGGATAATAACATATTTAGATTACATTTGTCATTTTAAAGACCAAAATGACCAGTAATTACCTTTTCAATAAGATCAAGAACATCTTGATTGTCTACAAATTCAATGTAGCTCCAATCAATTGCTTCTTTTGTGTATTCCTCTTGTTCCATCTTGAAAACATGCTGAAAACACAAAGAAAAACTTGTAACCCCAAAAGGCCTAATGTTTGAAGCTCAAAGGGAAATAGTTTCCACTAAATCAAGACATTTACCTGATTGAAATGTTGCTGCAACTTCTCATTTGTGAAATTAATACAAAACTGTTCGAAACTGCACCAGATAACTATTAGCAGATGGAACACAGAAATGTAATGGAACATTTAGTTTCGAACCTCGGTGTAGACATTCCTTACCTATTTGTTTTAAAGCTCTCAAACCCATAAATATCGAGGACTCCAATGAGTGATCTGGAATTTGCATCTTGTCCGATTGAGACATTGATCTTTTCTACCAACCTGCAAATAACTAGAGATATTATTGAACCAAAGATTTTGAAAGATTTCTATTGAAGCGATAAATCATACGGAAAAGATGTTATTAATTTCATGGTTTCAAAAGGCATGTGAAAGCAGCCACTTACCAATCAAATAACCGAGAATAGATAGTCTTCGCAAGACCATCCCTGCTGATTGCAGCACTCTGTGGATCTAGACTTCTTTTGATAACTTCCTCAGGTGTGACCATAACACGTTTGCACAACGCGTCTTCAAGCGCATTCAAATCACACCTAATACAATACATTTAGTTAGTGGCTGTACTGAGAAGACACAGTAAATCTCATCAAAGACAAAATGATTTACATGAGAAGTTCTGCAACTGTGTTCAGATGAAATTTCGCTTTGTCATCCTTGGGAACTGATGAATCCACCTCCTTTCCCTTGGTAAATTCAATGTTGCCAAGGTGAAGAATCGCAGCAACCACTCTGAAAATTGCTTCCTGTTGATTTATACAGAGGGAAACAAATTCAAAAAATAAATACAAAACTGCATCATTAGATTACTTTAATACAAAAGCCTACCTGTTCCTTTTCACTAATCCCAACAATATCCATTGCTCTTCTTGTTGCAATATAATCATGAGCATCACTTACTCCAACAAGTTCAAAGCATTTTGACTGGTTCAGATAATGAAACGTCTTTGGATGACCCAACTTATACTTTTCGATTTCCTGCAAGTCATATAATGTTATGCCTGAGAGTTCTAAATGATACATCAGAACTAATAAAGAAAGAGTTCTAGTGAGGATACCTCTTGTGGTGCAGCACAAAGAAGATAAAAACAATGGTAGTTGCGTTCAGGATCAGAAATCTGACAGACACGAGACCTCTCTAGAAGATATGTCCTTACAGCAGCTCCAGATATTCTTCCTTGCTTGTCAAATTGAATTTCAACAAACTTACCAAACCGACTGTGAGAAAAAGAAATTAATAATCAAATTTCAACAAAATCACATTAGGCCACGCAATGAATGTCATTCACAAGTTCACTTCACCTCGAATTGTTGTTCCTAACAGTTTTGGCATTACCAAAGGCCTCAAGGACAGGATTTGACTGCACGAAGTTACTGGCATCATATTACAGCATGTGAAAGCTAATGTAATCAAAATTGTACAAGATCTAAAACAAAAATTGAGATTGGTTAGAGCAAATTACTTCAAGAACTTGTTGTTCAACTGTTCGACCTTCTGTAACAGCACGGCCTCCAAGGTATGCAAGGTATCTCATAAGCATCTTTGTGGTTTCAGTTTTTCCTGCTCCACTCTCACCACTTACTAGAATGGAATTACTTTTACCTTCATTGATCATTGCCCTGTATGCAACATCAGCAACTGCAAAAACATGAGGACTTAATTCTCCAAATGGTGCTCCTTTGTACTGTTGCATCATATGAGCATCATAAATGTGTGGCAGTCTTTGAAATGGATTGATAGCAATAAGGATGTTTCCAGTGTATGTCTGACATAACAATGTTATAAAGAAGATTACATAATAGTCAAGCGTAACCAGAAGAAGATCAAGAACAAAAGTAGCAAAATTTAGGTGCTAACATAAATCTCGTTAAGTTCATATCTGATTTTTAAGTTTTGAAGAACACCAGGCTCATGTAAGTAAGATAGCTTTGTCATGTCATCAACTCCACCTGCAGGTGCTTCCATGTCTTTTGGGTATATCTTTGACAACTTTGCAGTAATCTATGCACAGAGAAAACTCAAAATTCAGCTTCAGGTGTTAACTATATACATGTAGATCAATCTCAAATTGGTTCATAGACTAGCCTTTTTGCCATTTGTGGCCTGTACTTCAACATCTTGTCCATTGATCTTTTCAACCTGTCCGTCGATCCAAGCCACATCTGTGTCTTCAATCCAGACATGAGAGCCTACAATGATGTTAACTGGAGTTCCCTGCAGTTACGAAACAGGGGAAATACAAACTCATTGTCAATACCGAACAAGGACTAAGTAATATGCTTCACAAAACACAAAATCTAAGGTCTTGGTTTCTTATTTCATTGTTTTTCATCCACTCTCAGTTTTCAAACCTAAATGGTGTTCATCTAAATCGAAATTTCAGGTTGTTAAATAAATAATGAATAAATCACGTACCATTGGGAGGCTTCAAATGCAATGGTCAGATGAATGAAACCCTATCCATGGTGAGAATTCCAGAAGGGAAAGTGACTTGATACACAAGAAAACTACTCTAAAGTTATGACAAAACACATCGAGATGTCTGAAATTACAACACTCATCAGTCTCAAACAAACAAAATCGATCTCGAATCAGCCAAAACAAAACGTAAAATCGATCGCGAGATGGGATCGAAAGAAGGGAAAAGAAATTGAAGATGAGAGAGTGAAAGAGAGAGAGAATAGTGAAAGAATGATTCAAAGAATGACATTTCTCTGTCTTCCCTAAGATTTCGCGCCAATTTATGGCCTCAAAACCGAGTCTCTCTCAAACTCACATCTGAGTTTTTTATAAGCCTATAACTTTTATTTTTCAGACTTCGGTTGAAGACGAGACTTGTAGCTCATTTTTTCATGGATTGTTGTCCATCATGTACCTTTGGAGTTTTAAATTGTTCATAATATACGTATTTAAAGCGTTGTCGAAAATATATCGTGTAGAGGATATAATCTACAGTTCTGTTTCTCGTGGACAATTAAATTATCTACAATGGACATATATAGAATAATTCATTATATATGTCTATCGTTGACAATATTATTATCCACAGAAGACAGAACTATAGATTATATCCTAAAATGTGTATTTTCGACAAAGTTTTAAAAAAGTATATTATGGACAATTTAAAACCCAAATAGTATATTGTGGACAACTCTTTTTTTTGGTCATGGGACTTGTAGCTCATTAACTAATTTTTTGGACGGGAAAGGGAGAAAATTTCGTCCATAGCTATATATTTTGAGGATCTCCAAGAATGATTTTTTCCTGTTTGTTGATAAAGGGCCTCCCAAAATTATTAAATGAAATTAGAAAAACTATACAAAATAAAATTCCTCAGGTTTACAGACCTATTAATATCATGGAAAATTTTAATGGAATACCCACTTTGAGAAATTAATTCTATAGAGTAGTCTCTTTTTAAAGCTTTCAAAATTATACATCTTTTTGTTGAAAAGGGTTAGGAGGGAAGTGTTGGTATGGGGACAGTTTCCAGGAAAAGCAGTTGGAATGTAAGTGTGAACCCATGACAAGTTATGTGGGTTTGGCGAAGTTTGGCGACAAGAGTATCAGGGGACTTGATTCTGGAACCTATTTTGACCATCTTCAAAGTCATTCGAAAAGAGTGCCCCCCCCCCCCACGGGAATGCCTCAAAGGTGTCGAGGTCTTTAACCATCTCAACTACTTCAACAGAGACCTTCACCGGCTGGGAATTACAAATTAGAATACCTCCCATAATTACAATTAGTGCCAATCTCAAGGCCCTTGAGCGAGACATCCTCTTATTCTTGGGGAGTTTCTTGTCTTTCTTGAGCCAGTCGACTAATTTTTAAACAGTAACAGATGTTTGGTTACCTATGATGCAAAATATGACATGGTAAGCACAGTGAAATGATGTTAGAAGTTGAATCATGCTAAAGGTATGGCAAAGATGAGAGAGAAAGTAGAAATAAAGGTATGTGGAGCTATCAAAGTGTTCCAGTATGGCTCTGCTCTAATGGTTGGAGACGGCAAATCATCAAGATTATTAGGGTATGTTACGCATTGCAGGCTGGTGAGGATTCCAGATTCGTGAAGGGAAAAACGTATGGAATGACCACCAAACACGAACCACATTTAGTTTCTCTTCTTTGTAACCAGAGAACAACATAAAATATTGTGGACAAGCTTGCCTGATAAAGAAGCACAATGAACAGGAATATTAAAAAGCGAACCAAAACATGAACCCTGGAGGTATTCAAACTCTTTTAATCCTTTAAATACATTAGCTAGGTCCGGGAGATATTTCGGCTTGGAGTATGAATTAATCTTCCCCTCAGCAGGGTATCTGTCTGTAGCAAAGAGGTGGGTAGGTAGCAAATCCGAATTGAATACTCGATCTTCAGACTTGGATTGTAAGCTATTTCGGGTTCTGGGCACCATGACTCTGTAAGATAACTGAGAAAGACATAATTTAAGATATACATCCACATACATAGTGAATGGTTTTATGGTAGACAAACTTCAAATAATGTCACGAAACTTAAAAAGACATCTTGACGATGGACATAAGACCTAATATGGAAAAAAAGATGCGTAGTGTTGTTGATGAAGGTGGTCTTCAAACTGGATTCTAAATATCGTGAGACAGTTCAATCTATATCTAGTGTGAACATTGGAGCATTGAGATGGATACAAATTAATTAATGTAAAAAAAAATCATTTTTTGATTCCAAACCCCTTAATTATTCATTTAAAAAACCCCATTTAAATAAAATTTAATGGGGAATCCACATAAATATGATTCTTACCACATAGACGCGCAGTCTTCCGTGCAATATATATAGCCCATAATTAGGGAGGTTAATATGGGTAAACTCACTCTATTTAGACTTACTCCATTTAAAATTCAACCTATTTAATCCTAAATCCATTTAATTCCATTTAATTTTATACCCATTTAACCTTACTCATTTAAATTCATTTAAATATTTTGTACCCATTTAAACCCACTTATACCCACTTAAGTATCTTTATTTATTTTAACTGATTAAAACTAATCAAATAATATTAAAATATAATTTTATTTTTGCTTAAAGCCAAGTAAAATACCTCAAATCAAATAGTTCAAAATAGAGACAATT
>OVBA01004203.1:0-24401 GCA_900406435.1 Lepidium aucheri | reverse complement strand
AATTGTAGGTTGAGCTAGAACTTAGATCGAACTATGATTTGCATGGCTAACATTTTCAGAGTATTACTTGTTTAGTACTGCAGCCTAGAACATCAAAACAGGACATTGAGTTTAACATCTGAATCAACTTGCTTTGGTTTTGAATCCCCATTAAGTGGCCTCTTCTTTGAATTTGTACTTGTCTGTTTGCTTGAGGGCAAGCAAAGAATAAGATTGGGGGAGTTGATATGTATGGTTTTTAGCATATATTAGGAGTCTTATTTAGCTACTTTCTGCATACATTTCTACTGTATTCTCATCATTTTAGTGTCCAAATAGCTTCATTCATCTACATTAGCATACACGTTGCATACGAGGAGATTTTAGGTATTAGAAGCGCAAAAATGGAGCATTCAGGGCACGCAGAGGCTAAGGGATGAGGGAGCAGCACTTGGAGTCTGATTGGAGTTAGAGAACACCATAGATCAACCCAACCTTCGGTGAGCTCGAGCTGAGATCGAGCTTAGCTGAACTCGAGATGCACTCGAGCATGTTGTAGGGATTTCGATGCACACATTACGCACATTCGAGCTTTGGGCTACAAACTTTCTTCTGATGGGCCTT
The DNA here is from genome assembly GCA_900406435.1 of Lepidium aucheri. Classification (NCBI taxonomy): domain Eukaryota; kingdom Viridiplantae; phylum Streptophyta; class Magnoliopsida; order Brassicales; family Brassicaceae; genus Lepidium; species Lepidium aucheri. The sequence goes on along the minus strand of OVBA01004203.1, from coordinate 23,798 downwards.
TTCAGCATTTAGGTCAAGTTCGAAGTCGAGATCCACTGCACGTTGGACTTTGAGTTACTTAGGATTTGAGCCAATAAGTGGATCTTTGATGGTGCTAGGAGTTTTATACGATGGAGGAGGTTTTGTACCTGGAAACACCCAGTTACTGACTTTAATTGAGGGAGAAGAATGGAAACCCCTCAATTGTAAGTTGTAACCATCATCATAAGTTTTAGAGATAATTTGATTAAGCCTCTTCATCTTTATGGAGTTTGTCTAGAAGGAAAGATTTACTATGCAGTCAGGGTCATCCCTAAACCAGATTATGCTCTCATGAGCTTTGATCTGCACTCAAAAACATTTATGGTTATTCTGTTTCCGGATGAGTGGTTGATCGGCCCAGTTTCCGCGGAAACAGAATAACCATAAAAGGATGTGGTTGATCGTCTCCACTGGGACATTTCCATTAACAAGACCGTCAAGCAAGAGTTTAACAAGAAAGCCATGAAGCGCCTTACTAACACTGTCTCTGATTGGAAGACAGATTGGGAGGTGATAGGAGATGACGACAAACCTACCTTCATGACAGCCACAATTTGGGATGGGTTGAAGAATTATTGGGTAGACCCTAACTCCTTGAAGAAAGTTGCTCAGTGTTCTACTTCTTAGAACACGCTTGGTCCAGATGGTTTGCCGCTCTCTATGCCTCACACTGCTGAGCAGACTCCTTTTGGCAGAGTCGCTCTATAGATGGTAAGTTGTTCTATTTAAAGTTAAAATATTTAGTTTATTTAATTTTTAATTACTTAGATATTTAACTAAATTTTATAATTTTTAGGCTGAAAAGTTAGAATATGTTCTCTTCCGGATTTGTTTGAGCGGACTCATAAGACCAAGTCCAGTGTTTTCTTCGATGCTAGATCAGATAAGTTACACAACGATGTTGTAGCTGCTATTCAAGAGCATCAGACTCAGCTTTCCCAGGAAACCTCTGATGGTACTCCTGTAGAATTGACCACTTCAGAAGTAGACTCCATTTATGAACAGGTAATTAGTTAATAAACATTATTATGTATTTATTTTCAATGTTTAATTTATGGTAATATAATTAATACTAACATGTTTAATGTTTTTACCAGATTGCTCTGAAGAAGAAATGACGGGTTCTTGGAGTTGGATCCGCACAAGATGTCCCAAGAGTCACCTCTACTTGGATAGGGGAAAACTCTCTTTGTACTCAGTTGACAGCTTCACGAAACGAAGTAGCAACGATCGACGACTAAGCAGTTTGCAGCAATGGAGTCTATGTTCGATATTTTAGTTGCAGGCAATCCACATCAGATGAAGGTATTGGAGTGTAAACATCAGGCACTCGAGATCTAGACTTCGACCCAATAGGATGTTGATTTAAACCAACGAGTGGCTGATGAGCAAGACGCCCGTAGTGCATATTTGTATTATGAAATTTTACTATAATATTTTTGTACAAACTTTTTAAATATTTTATAAATAATAATAAAATAAAAATTATGAATTATTTTATAATTTTATTTTTTAAAAATAATATTCGTCCCTAATTCTTCGGCAAATTACGTATCTATTTCGTTGTAAAAATTACATCTCAAATACGTTGTAAAATAAATTATCATTATTTTGTTGCAAAATTTACGTCTCGAATACATTGTAAAATAAATTATCCCTATTTCGTTGTAAAAGTTACGTCTCGAATACGTTGTAAAATATTTTGTCCCAACTTCGTTGTAAACTGAGTAGTCTCTACTTTGTTGTTAATTAATAGTAGTTGTAAATTCGTTGTAAAATAAACTATGTTAAGTTATTGCTAAATTTACAACGCATTCACGTCATCTATTTTTACAAAAAATTTACAACGCGCTCAATATTTTACAACGAATTTACAACGCTCCTTTCACGACGAAGTTACAACGAATCTGGAGTCTTGGAAATTTTACAACGAACTTACAATAAATTCTCTGTTACGACGATCTGGACACAACGAAAATAGTTTCGTCCCTAATTCGTTGTAAACCCCATTTACAACGAATTAGAGACGAATTTTGGAGTTGTAAACCTTATGTATTGTTGTAGTGGAGAGTTTTTTGGGTAGAAATAAAGAGAAAATGAGAGATAATGTAGGTAATGGTTGGAAAGAAGCCTTATTATTTCGAAAATGAAGAGTTATAGTAGTATTGAGAGCTTGGATTTGGTTGGTAATGGTGGTTGAAAGAATTAAAGAAGAATGACATTTTCATAAATATTGAAGGTTTTTTACATATTTTAGTCATTTTGTCTTTTGATGAAAATTAAAAAAAAATTATAAAACTAATGATATTTTCGAAATTATAAGAATAAGAAAGGTTGGTTAATTTTTAAAGGGTTTAGGAGAGAGAAATGTTGGGTCATTTTACCTATTGACTAAAGTCAATGAATCATTTTAGAAACAAACCCTAATTTATAATGAAAGTTAAATATATACCAGTAAAAACTAAACACTTATGTTGCGGTTTCGTTTTTCAATTTTTCTTTTCTTTGTGATATTTGAGTGAATGTGTTAATCTTGAAAAAATTTAAAATAGAAACAAATATAAGAGTTATATTTAATTAGACTGCAATGACATTTGTAAATAGTGAAAAGAAGAAGATGAACAAAACGAACGTTTTAATTTTTTCCAATGTTTGTCAACATTTTAGTTGTTTATAATTGGTCTGATACATAATTTGCTTATTTTTTTTTCAAACCAGATGTCTCTAATAACGCTTATATTAGATTAAAAATCAGGAAATATTATATCATAGACATTAAAGAAATAAGTGCAAAATCTAATTTGATACACCATAAACATAAAATAGAGATTATCCTTGCGGAGACGAAGCTTGAACAAAAGAGACAGGTTAGATAAGAGGTGGAATCTTGCTCACAAATCTTGGGGAGACTGATAACATTTTTAATTCTGTTGACTCGAGGATCATGCGAACAAGAAGAAACGCTCTTTGGAACAATCGTTCAGAGCTTGAAACACAATTCATCGAGAGAAGAAGAATTCGATGAACGAGTATTAGGTCTAACCTAATTTGATTATTTCTTATGCATCAATTTAGATAGTCTTTTTAATATAAAAAAAATTTGTTTTTGATATATTTGGTATGCGAGAGCTTGAAAACTCTCATTTCTCAGATTACATGGACCACACACTTGCAATACTATATCATATCATATATTCCCAATTTGTCAAAGTGATCATAAGCCATACCTCAAATACTTTCATTTCCAGTCACCACATATCTAGGACCGTCTCCTTGATCTTCTCAAAAACTGCGTACTTTGTCACCTATAATTTTATCATATTTGTTTAGAGACTTGGATTAAAATATTAGTTAATACTTAATACAAAACATTATTATATAAGTATCTTTTTGATAAATTTCAGTTCTATCATAGCTTAAATATTTTTTGTGTAATCACTTTTAATAAGTTTTATTAATAATCTATAATATAATTGTATCACAAATACAATTAACAGCATAATAAAAATATTATTAAAATTGGTTTTGTCATGATAATATTCATAATCAACAACGCTAAAAAAATATTAAGAAAATTTACATAGCATCTTGAAAATAAAATTTTATTTTCAATTTATCTTTTCTTTTTGCTTTCAAGTTATCTAATGTTTCCATATTTACAATTTGACATAATACATATGTATAGTAAACATATGTAAAAGAAAAAATGTTATTCTGAAAAAATTATAACAAAACTCACTGAAAAAATAAATACAGAAATAGCTTTTCGATCAACATATTTGTATATAAATTTATAGATAAAATATATGTGAAGTGAGTCTTATATTTCTCATGAATGTTGGAGTTGGATCCGAAATCCTATTTCGGTCAACGAACAACAATCAAGTTGTAAACTCGGCAAACTAATTGAAAAATCATCTCGTCAATTCAGCATCAACTCGGAAGAATTCTTCTTCGCCAACTCGTCATGTCTCAAAATAAGATGAACTCTGCTGACAAATTATCAAGAAGAAAAAAGGAAATACTCCTATCCCGATTTGGAATATTTCTCAAAATTTCGGAAGAATCTCTTATATAAGCTTTAATCTCAATAGAAATGCAATATTTTCTAATTTTTGATTTGGTTGTAACCGTCTCTATGTTTTATAAATAGAGGAGAAAATCTCTACAAAGAACAAAATCCTTACCCATCTTCTCTCTTAGTACTCCAAGTTGGATTTAGAACCATTTGTGCTAAATCTTACTCAAACAATTGGCACCGTCTATGGGAATACATTGAATGATCTCTTACGCAGAAAGAAGTAAGGTGAACACCCACCACAACAATGTTAGGAGACAACAATACAATTAACTCGCCGACGGGACGTATCAACGACTCACCCCCGGAGCAGTTTAACCCAATTCGCAACTCAGTTCCAAACCAGGATCAGATAACAGAAAACAACCAAAAAAAATCTTGTGAAGTCCTAAACCTTCCGGGACCACCGGTCAAGCCACCATCATTCGTGGCGATGCTACAAAATCTGCTAACCAAAGCTTTTGAGGATCAAAAGTGGCGGTTTCAATTATATGAAGGAGAATCTGGAACAAAAGATCACCAATTAGCGAACATACTATCTTTGGACAATAAGAAAACTTTTCAATGAAAGCAGTGGCTTTGGTTATTCAATTTCATTCTTTTGAAATGGTAGTTTTTGTACAATGTAACGTGTTGCATCACTAATATATTTAGAAATATACGGTTAGTGTCATAATAACCAAAATTGTTTCTAACGTGGTTATTATTCTTTTGTCATTTTTTCTTTTAGGGGGCGTTTGTTGGACAGATTCTTTCACGAGGATGACTGAAGCACATTTTTTCATTCATGGCAAAGTCAAACAACTCGTGTTGTTGTCTGCTAAACACTTCTACACTCATATAAAAGAAAAGGATGATGAGACCAGCTATCTTAAAAAGTATGGAGGAGTGAAAGAGTTTCTGAAACATGATGGTTTGGTAAAAGAAGGAGAGTGCAAGTGCATCCGTAGTAGAGACACACTTGACACAAGTCAGTGCGATAAAGTATTGAATGTCCTTATAACCTTTTTGATGTAGACTTGTTGTGATAGCTTTAAAATTCCATTTTTTCTGTCTTTTTAAATATCCATTCCTAGAATTCTACTCGATGACCCCAAGTCTTTCATCTCAAATTCTTCACTTAAAAGCTTCTTGAGTTTGTTAATCTCACTTATATCTTTCACAGCCAACAACATATTGTCCACATAAAACAATAGATATATGTTTTCATTTTTCCTTGTAACTTTTAAAATACACACAGCTATCAAACTCACTCTTTGAATAACCTTTAGACCTGATGAACTCATCAAAACTCAAACTCCACTGCCTTGGCGACAGTTTCAACCCATAAAGAGACCTCTTTAATAAACAAACATCATCACCAACTGAGAAATCCCCAGCTGTTTCATATGTAAGAACACTATCTTAACACCCATTTGTTCAAATTCCCAATCATGATAAACTACTAGTGATAGCATTAATCGGATTGTAATATGTTTGACAACTGGTGAGAAAACCTCATGGTAATCAACACCCTTAATCTGTCTGAAACCCTTAGTCACTAACTTCTCTTTAAATCTCAGATTCTCAACCCCTGAATTTATGGTTTTAGCTTGAATACCCACTTGCATCCAATCGTTCTTGTTGCTTCAGATCTTGGTCTTTTAATGCATATGTTGCTTCTTTTTAAAGACCTTCTTCTTTTGTTGTAGCTATCCACATATCTTTATTCTTGCTTTTTATTGCTTCTTCATATGTCCTAGGTTCATCCTCATCAACTAACTGCGACATAGTTAAAGCATACATTGCAATATTGGATTCAATATATCTGCTAGGCTTTTTGATAACCCTTCTATTTCTGTCCCGCGCCAACAAGTAGTCACTGAATGATTCTGTTTCTTCTGTATCACTTAACTTATCCTCTTCATCAGAAATCATTTGACTAACTTCCGACAAATCTCCACCTTGAGATGAAATCTCTGAAGTTCTACTCGATTCACCCCTTTCACTATTTTCATCTCCTGGTAATACAAACTAGACTTTCTTGATCTTCTTTTTTGGTACTTGCTAAACTATACTGTCTGATACCTTATCAAAATCTTTGTAAACCACAAATTCATTGAAACTCACATCTCTGTTGACAACACACCTCTTGTCCTCTAAACTCCAAATTCTGTAACCCTTCACACCCTGTGGATATCCTATAAAGATACCATTTTTAGCTCTTGGCTTGAGCTTACCTTGATCGACATGAAAATAGGCTAAGCAACCAAACCTTTTCATATGTGAATAATCTAGCTCTTTCCCTGACCACAACAATTCTGGAATCTAATAATTAATAAGTTTCGATGGAATTCTATTAGTTATATATACCACTGTAGATGTAGCTCCAGCCCAATAAGTTTCAGATATACCGGATTCACTTAGAAAACTTCTCACCTTTTATAAGATTATTCTATTGAGTCTCTCAACCACTCTATTTTGTTGTAGAGTATATGGGCAAGTTCTATGCCTAAGAACACCATGATCTTTGCAATAATCTTCGAAAATCTTATTATAGTACTCCAATCCGTTGTCAGTTCTCAAACCTTGTAACTTCTTCCCACTCTGTTTTTTTGTGAGAGTTTTCCACTCAACAAACTTAGCATAAGCGTCTTCCTTTGTCTTCAAGAAGTACACTCATACTTTTCTAGTATAATCATCCACAAAAGACATGTAGTATTGACTTTTAGCATGACTTGGTGTCACATTTGGTGATCCCCCAAAGGTTTGAATGCATATATTCTAAATGTTCATTAAAATAATGTGTTCCCTTCTTAGCGCCAATCTGTGCTACTTCCCTAGTATACATGGTTCGCATTGCTTGATTTCTTTTAGTGGTTCGGTTTTAATCAACCCCTTATCAACCAATATCTTCATGTTTTTCCTGCTCATATGCCCAACCTACTATGCCATATCTTTGTAGAATTCCCTACCTTTACTATCATATTACACTCCGCAATTTCTGCTTTTCCATTTAGGAAATATTATGTATTCTTGTAATCTGCAGTCGTTATGACCTTCTCCTTCAAGAACACCTTCATCTTGTAGTTTCTTGATTGATACCAAAAATTAAGTATTTCCAGCTGTCCCAAAGAAATTAAATTCCTTCTTGAAGTAGGTGTGTATCTTACTTGTGATAAGATAAACATCAAGCCATCATCATTCACAAATCTTACTTTTCCAATTCCTTTTACTTCACAGAAACTGTCATTACCCATTAACACTCTGCCTCCATCCATTTCTCCAAGATAAAACATCAATTCCTTTCGACATGTCATGTGATATGAACAACCAGAATCCAATATCCATTGATCTTTAAATATTCTTTCTGATGCTACTAACATTTCAGGTTCTGTGAACTCAGCTTTGCAAATACTTGCTTCTGTTGTGTCAGTCTTAGTACTGTTTCCATTTGATTTCCTCTTGGGACAATCCGTCTTGAAGTGACCCTCAGCACCACACATCCATCATGTTTTTGCTTTTGTCTTTGATTTTGATATGTGTTTGCTGCTACTTCTTCTATTCTTAGACTGACCTCTCTTCCCTGATATTCCACGAGCTTGAACTATCAAACCATCAGATTCAGATTGAAGTTTATACTCTCCATTTTCCATTAGTTCCATTGAATAAGCTGACTAATGATGTCCTTTTGAGTACGTATTTGCCTTTTATCAACTGTATATTTCAATGTGTGAACCAGGTTCTCAAATTGTTTAGGAAAGTTGTTCATGAGTATAGTAGCTTTGTCTCCATCACCAATGTCCACATGAACACTAGCCAGATCTGATATGACCCGATTGAAGGTATCTAGGTTCTTATTCAAATTGTTTCCAGGATTCATCTTAAAGCTATAGAACTTTTGCTTAAGATTGAATCGGTGTGGAAGAGTTTTAACCTGATACTCCGCCTCCAAAGCCATCCACATATCATAATCTGTCATTTCCCTCTTAACTTTCCTGAACACAGTATATGATCAAGCTATGTGACAAGCTTCATCCGATCACGTTCTTTGCTCTTTTAACTTTGTCCTTAAACTTTGGATTTGCTTTAGCTATAGCAAAAAAAAATTCTTCTGTAGTCTTCTCAGATTCCTTCAGATCTATCTAGACCTCTTTGCCATCTTTAACCTCTGTAGCAACCTTAACCTCTTATTTATCCTCAAGCTCATAGCTCTCTTCTTTTTCTTCCAGATAAACAGGTAAAAGATGTGCATTAAGACCTAGAAACTCTAGTTGAGCTAATACCTTAAACTTCCACAGAGAAAAGTCTCTTTTACCATTAAACTCTTTAACCTCAAACCTTCCCTCAGTGGGTTCCATTCTTTGAAACAAAATCTACTCAACAATACCCCACACAACACATCAATAGAACATATCTAAGAATACCTTAACTCTGATACCACTGTTGAGATAACTAATGAGCTACAACCAGGTTAATATCTTGACTGATCAAAGATGTTGTTTGTTGATTTGTTGTTTGTAGGTTATGACAAAAGTTTACGAGTTCCTATGACCAAAACTCGATCACAGTACATCTTGGTGAGCTTAAATCCAGCTTACAAAAGGATTCATTATCACGCAAAAGTATCAGAGATTACAACAAGAGAATCACACACAACTTTTGTCACTCACCTCACTAGCATAACCGAGAATACAGAGAAGAAACAGAGCACTAAACCAGTGTTTTCTCTCCTCTCACACTCTCACGCTAGCTGCATCTAAAATGGTAGAATTCTCTCACAACCCTAATCTCTCTTTTACTCCATGCTTATATAGCTGCCTGTTAATCATCACGTTTGTCAAATTGTCTCTGCAACCGACTCTGTCACATGACGTGATTCTTCCTTAACAAATCTGCAGTTACAAAAGCAACATTTGTCACTATGCACAAAGCATAACTTAGATGGGCCTTAACACCAGGAACACATCTAAGGCCCAAGAAGCCTATTGGACCAGAACCTGAATGAAAAAAATGGATACCAAGCTCACAAAAATCAATTGGTAGACAGAGATGATTTTAAATATAGAATAGATTCCTTCTTCCAGAGACGTTCCTCATGAAGAAACGTCATCTGTTAAAACGTCGATTATATGCTGATCATATCATTGTTCTGCGGGTTCGCTCCATTACCGCAAAGTCTTGTACAATTTTCTGGTTGTGATATATTATTTATCAATATGCGTATAAAACCAGCCAAAATATATACATTGATCTACATGATCGATCAAAACCTATAACGGCTTAACATGGAAATTTAGATGTTTTACAATGCACATTCCAAAAAGGTAATTATGTAAATTACCAAAATATTGGATACGCATGTAATTTCGAAAAGTATTGGGCGCATGTTTGATTAATTTGAAAATTATCATGTTTTCAACTCTTTTATTTGTTGTTCGATTTATCATTTATACAAAATCACGAGCAATTCCGAAGTGTCCAAATTATAACATAGATGACGATCCGAAAACAAAAACCCGAAAAAAGACCACCGACCAAACCGCCGAAAAAATTTCAACCATCGTACTCTAACAAGACATCACTGGGTGGAATCTGCTAGACAAATCAATAAAAACTATTATCCATTCGCTTTCTAATGCGTAGTAAACAAATATAACATAACACAGTTTTGTAACTTATCGCCAAATTACCAAAAAAAAAAAAGGAATATCCCTTATCTCATTTAAAAAAAAAAAAAAAAAACCATTATCTCTGAGGTTTCATGGATGTGATTCAACTGCCGACATAAAATTAGGAGATTTACAATACAAACACAAGTATAAACAGTGATCCATGTTGCTTCTGAATGTTCACGTTCTGTCCTATATATTTAAAACAACTATGGCTGTAATTATAATCTGTACCAAGCTCGTAACTAAGTCGAACGAGTCAATACAGGATACAAATCCGTGTGATATCTGTGTGTATAATATAACTCGATAAAGAAGGCGAAGGGGTTCTATTGTTGCTCAACAAACGGGCCTCCATTGATGACTTTGGGTCTTTTTCTACTTCTTGACTCCACTTAAAATCTGCCTTAAAAGCCAAAGGCATTTTATAGACCATTCCAATTTTTTGGTGGTGCTAATATTTTTAATATATATTGTAATTAAGTCTTTTGTGTGAAGTGACTTTAGTGTAGTGACAGTTACTATGTCCATTAAAATCTGGTTAATGGACTAGTTAATTGTGACCCAATATTGACAAAAAAAATTTAAGAATTTTACAAGTTATAATTATTAGATTATTAATTTGGTGCTCATTAAATTATACTCCAATGATTTGATGCTAACTTATTATTTTTTAAGATCAACTATCTGTGAATACTCTTTTACAATATATTAGAAATACAATAAATTATTTGGCCGATTATGACTTGCCGGTTATATAATTGACGATATGCTGAACATGCTTAAGGCATATTGTCTTCCATGATATAGCCTCACGCAGTGATTTCAAGAAGAGAAGATTCAGTAATGACACTTGGTTTTATTAGAACAAGAATTATAATTAACATTTCAACAACTTAGTGAGAAAAAATAAAGAAAAAACAACATGATCCCAACATTTTTAAAGAGTCCTCAAACATCAGATTCTGTCAAAAATTGATGCAAGTAGAGAAACACGGTTACTACATAAGGAAGCAGAAAGCGAAAGCCACCATAAGCTAGAAAAACCACACATAACCTGCAAAATGACAGTGATCATTAATTAATATAATTAATTAGAGTGGTGGATCAATAATTATCGTAAATGTTTCTCAATACGCACCAGAAGAGTTGACTAGTATGATCCAGAGATGATGAGTTGTAAAAGAAAACCCAGAAGAACGCCACAAACCAATAAGTGAAGAAACTGTTAAGCATATTCTTCAAATGATACATTACTCGGTTCATTCTGCAAATTAAACCAATAAAAATGATTAGTCATTTTAGGGTTTTCCAATGCGTAAGAAAAGAAAAAGAAAGACAGATTATATGTACCTTAAATGTGAGACAGGATGATAGAGTTGCCAGAAACGCCAAGACAGAACAAGGAAATAGACAATACAAACACAAGTATAGACAAGGATCCATGTCGTTTCAAGACGTTCACCTTTTGTTCCTAATTTCAGAATTACTATGGCTGCAACAATCTGAATCAAACTAATAACAAACTCGATTGTGTTCAAAGCAACTGTAATTGGAAGCGGATAAAGTAAATAGAAATAGTCTTCGGCTGCCAAGGTCACAGAGTCCTCATTATCGTTAAACAAACGGCTCTCCATTGACATACTTTTTGGTTTCTTTTACTTCTCCTCAACTCCTATTAAAATCTATACATATGTTTTTGATGACAAAGCATACATATAGACCAGCCCAAATCGTTGGTGCTAAATTAGATATTATTTTAAGAGCCACTATATATACACCAAGACCAATTCTAGTCTTTTACAAGAAACCATTATTTGGGACGAAAATATATTTTGGTCAACAAGCTGTGATTGATCCTAAGTCGATTATAGTATCCTACCTACAACTACAACTTGTATATTTGATCTAACATAATACAAAACATTGAATTCAGTTAGTTTGTGCTAAATTGTAGTGTCACAATGAAAACCATAGAAACATAGACATTTCCATTTCGATGGCGCTAATTAAAACAGTATTTAAATACAAAATTTAAACTGACTAATTCTAAGTCAGGTTGGGAAGTGGATTGAGACACAAAAGAAGATGGCTGTTGAAATTCAATTCAATGCAAATGAAATAAATACTAATACATTTTGAGGTGGCTTTAGTACACAAGGTCGAAAGAGAGATAGGTAATTTTTAATTTTCTTAAGAAAGATAAAATAAGAATTGATCGAGTTTTGAGTCAGCTTGTTGTCACCTTTGCAAATGGAGCTATTTTAAATTGTGACACTATGCTTTACTTTATTATATATAAACTAGGCGGCTAATTGTAGGACTAGATCCATTACTTAACAATAAACCCCTTGACATTCTTTTTATTTTCATATAGTAACTAAATTAGAGTTAATAGGCCCGAATGCCCCTTTTAATTACAAAATTGTGCCAAATACCTTTTTTTTTATTACTAATTTTCGGCCAAATGCCCCTTTTTGGATTTAAAATAACATTTATGTCCTTAAGGTTTTTCATCGTAATCTGTGGAAAAAAACTTGAGGGGCTCTTTGTGATGGGGACATAGACTAATAAAATGCGATGGGGACATGGATTAATAAGAAAAGAAATGATGTATATAAATGATAAGAAGATATTGACAAATGCTATAAGAAACGAATGGACATGGACATAAACAAATATTGCTATAAAAATAAATCGACATGGAAAACTGCTCTAAGAATTGAATGAATATGGACAAATACTATAAAAAAGAATGAACATGGACAAATGTTATAAAAAAGAATGGACATGAACAATATAATTGTGAAATACACAATATAATACTAAAGAAATGAATGAACATGGACAAATACTATAAGAAATGAATGGACATGGACAAATGCTCATAAAGAAATGTCCCTAATGAAACCAATGTTGATGTCCCGTATGCATTAACATATTTTGTGTTAAGCCTCACAAACCACATATAGATATAAACGAATAATATAAAAAATAAATTGACATAAACAATAAAATTGTGAAATACACAATATAAAATATGAAAATATGCCTCCAAGAAAGGGATATAGACATACAAATACAAATATATCGTGACATGTGTTCTATATAATTTGTATGTGCGGGTCACCTATATTTTACAATTGTGGATAAACTATAGCGGACATGGATTAACCACAAAAACTAATAAGAAAACAGACATGTCCCTAATGAAACCAATGTTGATGTCCCTTCTGCATTAGCATGAGTTTGTGTTAAGCTTCCCAAAACCATATATAGACATGGATGAATAATATAAGAAATGAATGAACATGGACAGTAAAATTGATAAATGCACAATATAAAATATGAAAACATGGCCCCCAAGTTTGTAAGAAACTGACATGGACATATAAATACACAATATAAATTATGAAAACATGCCCCCCAAGTTTGTAAGAAAAGGACATGACATATAAATACACAAATATATCATGACATGTGTTCTTTATAATTTGTATGTGAACAATATTTATCGTCCAAGTCCTTAAGATGCTAATATCTTCTTGTTCATTTTGGATTCTCTCCAAACATGGGATCAACTAGGCTTAGTGGGGTCGGGTATTTTGGGTTTCAGGTATTTCGGGTTTACCTATATAAGACCTGTTCGAGTATTTTTGCGGATTAGGTCGGATTCCACTACAAGAAAACACGAGTTTTAAGACTGCAAAGTGCGACTGAAATATGAGTCACAAAACATGATACTAAAATGTTACTATTGTGCGACTAAAGTGAGACTAACTATAAACAATCTCACATTAGTCTCAACTGTGATACTGAATAAATCAGTCACACATTAGTAGCACATGTGCGACTAAGGTAAGACTGATTTGCAACTCGGCAGAAAAGAAGCAAATTAGTCGCACATGTGTGACAGATGTGCGACTGTACGTTGAGTCTCAAACCTCAATCTCAAACCAGTCACAAAGTGTTAGGTACACATATTTTCCTTGTTGTGTACCTAATAATGTAACCAAAAAATGTGTGACTGATTAATCAAGCACACATTCCAGTCTCAGTTCAGTGAAAAATTAATTCTATATATACTCTAACCATTTCATTTATAAAACTCACAACAAAGATAAAAATAAGCTAAGGCATGAAAAAAAGAGCTTAGAAAAAAAAAGTTTTTAGAGAGAGAAAAAATAGTTTTTGAGAGAGAAAAAACTTGGGAGATAAATGAGTAAAAATTTTAATTATAAAATTTTTTGGGAGTGGATGTATAGAAGAATTAATGAAGAAACGAGTAACATCTCGTCAGAATTCGCTGCTGGAGTGGACAAGTTCATGAATTTTGCAGGTAATCAGGCGTTTGCACTCAGTAATAGGGGTAAGTTTTTTTATCCTAGTATTTCCTGCAAAAATAATAAAATTATGCCAGCACGAAAAATTTTAAATCATCTATCTAGTCGAGGATTCATGCCTCAATATTATGTATGGTACATGCATGGGGAGGATTTGATTATGGATTTAAGCAGTTGTAGTGCAAGTTATGGTAGAAGTAAAAATAAAGAAGACGTTTCTCATATAGAAGAAACACATGTAGGGATGATAGATGATGCATTTCCTGCTAAGCATTACACTAGTTATGATCATAACATGAGTTATGATCAGAATGATCAAGCAGAGCATGGATATGATTATCAAAATACAGTAGAAATACCTAATAATAAGGCTCAAAATTTTTATACCATGTTAGAAGCTGCTAACAATCCTTTATATGATGGTTGTGAGGAAGGTCACTCGCAATTATCATTAGCATCTCGGTTGATGCATATGAAAACAAATTTTAATGAATCCGAACATGAACTAGACCAATGGGTAGAACTCATTTTAGAGTATCTACCTAAGGATAATCAGTGCACTACATCGTATTATGAAACCAAGAAATTGATGCGAAATTTAGGGCTCCCTTACCATACAATTGATGTGTGTATGAATAATTGTATGATCTTCTGGAAAGAGGATGAAAAATGGGATAAGTGTAAATTTTGCGGAGCAGCAAGGTACAAGGAGAGTACAGGTCGAACCAAAATACCATTCAGTCGTATGTGGTATTTACCTATTGCTAATAGAATAAAAAGACTGTATCAGAGTGCCCACAATGCAAAGGCGATAAGATGGCATGCAGAACATGCATCAAACGAAGGAGAGATGTCTCATCCATCCGATGCAGCAGAGTGGAAGAACTTTCAGAAGTTGCACCCCAGATTTACAAGTGAACCTCGCAATGTATATTTTGGATTATGCACCGATGGATTCAATCCTCTTGGAATGTCTTGTAATCACTCGTTATGGCCTGTGATAATGACTCCATATAATTTACCCCCAGGTATATGTATGAAGGAAGAATATTTGTGGCTTACAATTTTGAATTCAAGTTTACATCATCCACGAGGAAGACTTGATATATTCCTTCGTCCTCTGATTGATGAGTTGAAAGAGCTATGGACGACTGGAGTTGAGGCGTTTGATAAGTTCAGCAATCAAAATTTCAATGTCAAAAGTAGTTTTAATGTGGATGATTAATGACTTTCCTGCGTACGGCATGTTATCAGGGTGGACGACGCATGGCCGATTAGCTTTTCCAGTATGCATGGATGATACTAAGGCCTTTCAATTACCAAATGGACGAAAGACATGTTGGTTTGATTGTCACAGACGGTTTTTTCCTCCGAATCATCCATTAAGAAGAAATAAAAGAATTTTTTTGAAAGGAAAAGATGCTATAGATCAGTACTCACCCCCAACACTGACCGGTGATGAAGTGTATAATCAGCAAATAAGAGAGGTTAATCCAGCAAAAACATCTGATTGTGGAGGAAACGAACATGAGGAGAAAGCTGATGGATATGGGAAGTGACATAATTGGCATAAAGAAATCATATTCTTAGAATTGCCATATTTGAAAAATCTCAATCTACGACATTGTCTTGATCCAATGCACATAGAGAAGAATGTTCTCGATGCCTTCTTAAATACTACCATGAACGTAAAAGTTAAATCAAAAGACACAGTTAAGGCAAGATTGGACATAGCACGATTTTGCTCGAGGAACGAGTTACATCTGGATAGCCGTGGAAGAGCTCATGTTCCAATATTCAGACTGAGTACGGCAGCAAAGGAGCATTTACTAGCATGTGTCAAACATGATATTAAATTTCCCCATGGGTATGCAGCAGATTTAGCGACTTGTGGTGATATAAAAGGGGGGGGGAATATTCAGGCATGAAGAGTCATGTCTGTCATGTTTTTATGGAACAATTGTTTCTATTCATATTTGCTGAACTCTTACCACATAACGTTCATCTTGCACTATCAGGTATCTATGGAGATATTATTAATATATATTATTAACCGCACATGTATATGCTAAATCGTGTATTTTGTCTACGTTTGTGTAGCACTCAGAAGAGTTTTTTGAGATTTGTGTAGTAAAACATTACAGGAGACTTGTGTTCAAATTATGAAGGAAAACATAGTTTTACTACTATGTAATTTGGAGAAGATTTCCCACCTGCAGTCTTCGATGTGATGGTACACCGGCCTGTGCATCTACCATTTGAAGAATTTTGGGTCCAGTCTCAGTTTAGTCGCAGAGTTATATTCGCAAATATTTCGCTAAATTATTTCAATTATACGGTTTTATTTCATTAAAATTATGCGACTGATGTGGTAATGTTTTCTCAATCGTAGAAAATAAATCCTAAATACCCATCTTCTTCTTCCTCACAACACATCACGAAATCCCTAAAATTCTTCAAATCCGTTGAGTTTTTCTCAACTCAAGCATGATTTTTGGACTCCAAACTCAATACCATGTCTCAAACAGGTCGATCTAGGTTAGGGAGAGGAGGAGGAAGATCGGGAAGAAGCTTTCAAGGAAGTGACCAAACTACATCTTCGACGGTTCCGGCGAGACTCCCGGTGGTTCGACCTAACAGTGGTGGTTCATGTGGTTTTGCGCCGCCGGTCTCGTCTCCTCAATCATGGAATCGAGCAGCTCCAATTCTTCAACAACATGATGAAGCTTTTTCTTCACAAGAAGGTAATGAACCCGCTCAATATACTCTAGAAGACCTTCTTTATTGTGAAGAACGAGTAAGAAATCTACCTAAGTTAGATCCATTTGCAAATGTAGGAACGATTTGGTAACAATTTTTTTTCTTTTTTTCTGATTTTTTGCTTATTATGTGGTAGATTAGGTTGAATTATGTGGTAGATTAGGTTAATGGAATTTATAATTGGTAGATTTGGAATTTTATTGAATTTATAGGCAAATTATTGAATTTATATGATATGTGGTTTGTGATTTATGAATTTATATGAATTTTTAGAATGATAATGATTTTTTGAATTTTTGTAGAGATTTTGGCGTTTTGTATAAGTTATTATGTAGTTTTAAAATATTTTTATAAATTATTTCAGTTTTCAATGATTTTTAAAATATTTAATGAATTTTTATAAATTTTAATAAGGAATTTATGACTTTTTAGGAATTATACAAATTATTAAAAATTAAAATAAATTATTATGAATTTTTATTCACTTTTCAATGAATTTTTTAAAATATTTAATTAATTGTTTTTGGGTGTTACTAAATTTTTATTATTTTTTGTAAATGTTTATAAGATTTTTATGAATTTTTATGAATTACTATATATTATGTAATGAATTATTTGAATTTATTTGAATTTAATTGAATTATAATGAATATTTGTTTACCTTTTTTTAAATTATGATTGTTTTTTGTTTTAATTTTTTCAGGTTTGATCGGAACCATAACAATGATATTTCGAGACATATCTCATACATAATCAGGGCCGTGTATAAAGACAAGTATATGTGTTGGACCAATACTCTTCCAGATATATGAGATCAGTTCTTCATGAAATTCCCGGTAAACTGATTTTATTTACTATCACATTTTTTTTAAACTTAAGATTTAAAATTTTTATTTACTAACACTTATTTTTTTAAAAATTTTATAGCAAATTTTCTACTGGAACCCGGCTATTACACTGACCATTCTCTATCACTTCAACCATTGCTGCAAAGCGGATGAAGGGAATCACGACTCAGATCAAAACTAAAAGTAAATGTCCTGGTTGGATGAACATGAACATTTACTAGAAGTTATGCGAGCATTGGGCTACAAAAGAAGCCTAGGCCAAGAGTGAGAAAACACGGACTGCGCGTTATTCTGATCGTGATGGCTACGGACCGCATAAGCAAGTGTCGGGACAGAAGAGTTTCTAGCGTGTTCAGTGTGAACTTGTAAGTTTTTCTAATTTTTAAATTTTTTACTTTTGTATTATATAATATGTTTTTTTTTTCAGGAGAATAAATTGCATCGACCTGTCTCTATCAGTGAAGTCTTTAGGAAGACACATACTAATTTCCAGATGGTAGCTTTGTGGATTTTAAGGCAAAGAAAATTGATGATACTTATGAGCAGAAGCGTTTTGAGTTCATCCAGTCCCAGATGACAACAACACCAATCTATCAGATTCAGACAATACAACTCACTCCAGAGCAAGCGTAGTGAGTTCAAGTGATTTTTTAAAAAAATTTAAATATTTTTTATTTTTGCAGTCTACGTTGCCGGATTGTAGAGGCGACGTGTATAGATTGGGTAATCTCGGCTCCAAGTATCGTTATGACAAAAAAAGAGCGATCGCCGAGTCCACTGTGAAGGACACAATTTCAGAGTTGCAACAACAAATGGTGGCTTACAAGCAAGACATGCATCAAAGATGGTGGGTTACAAGGACAACATCAATTACTTGACACAGCAGAATCGCGAGCTTCTACAGTACTTCCAGCAGACACTACCATCTTTTCCAGCTCATTTGGTTTCGATGCCTCCTCCTCCAGCACGACATGATGGTTCGGAGTCTTCTTCTGCTACCAGACCTTCTGATGACCAGCTTTGATTTTCTTTCACGTTTATTTTTGAATTTTATGTTTTCAACTTTGACATTTCAGTACTAATCGGTTTGGGCTTTAGTAATATATTTTTATTTAAAAATTTCTTTTTATTTAAAATTTTAATATAATTTTCATTTTAAAACAATCAAAAATTTAATAGTAAAATACAATAAAATCACATGTGAGACTTATCTCCAACTAGGATTTAAGATTAATATGTGACTACAATTTGAGACTAATCTGTGACTAAAACTTAAGACTGATCTGTGACTAGAGTTTGAGACTAATCTGTGACTGGTTTTTGAGACTAATCTGCAACTTACATTTGAGACTAATATGCGACTTAAATTTGAGACTAATCTGCGACTAAATTTTGAGGTTGATCTGCAACTCTTGTTTGAGACTAATCTGCAACTGGTTTTTGAGACTAATCTGCGATTCATGTTTGAGACTATTCTGCGACTGAATTTTGAGACTGATCTGCGATTCGGATTTTGAGACTAATCTGGGACTGATATTTGAGACTAATCTGCGACTGATATTTGAGACTGATCTGCGACTCACACTTGAGACTAATATCTGATACTGCTTTGCCACCAAGTTTTGAGACTAAACTACGACTGGTTTTTGAGAGTGATCTGCGAATCACTCTCGTTACTGTTTTACGAGTCGCAAATTAGTCACATATTTTGACTAGTTATTGAGTTAAAAATTCAGTCGCAGACTGGAACTGAATTTATCCGTCCTAGTTTAGTCGCAAATGTGCGACTATTCTGTGACTACAAAAAAGAGCGACTAGAATTCTGAGACTGATATGATGAGTCGCACTTCAGTCTCACATTTTCGAAGTGAGACTGATTTGAGACTGATTGCGCAATCTCAGATGAGAAGTTTTCTTGTAGTGTTCGGGTTCGGATCGAGTTCGGTTCTTATAAAATATTCTATTCTATTTCGGGTTTGGTTTGGGTTCGGATCGGGTTTGGATATCCACATTTTTAATTATTTTTTTAGAAAACGATTAAAAATGCTTAAAACAAGTTTTAAAAAACCATAATTTAATATAAAAAATTCATGTTTAGGTTTTTTTGTTATTTTGATTCTAAAATGGATAATACATATAAATTTATAGTTAAAATTTTAAATATTCGTGTAATTAAATGTATATATATATAAATAATTATTTCTAAATATATTATATAATTCAGATATTTTGGGTATCTGTTCGGTTCGTGTTTTACCCGATCAAGTTCGGCTACCCGTATTCTTATGATTTAAAACCTATTCAGGTATTTTATAAGTTTTGGTTTGGTTCGATTTCAGTTATATTGGGTAGGGTTTGGGTCGAATTTGGGTTTTGGGTGTTGTACATAGCCATAAAATCAACATTTAAATGGGTTCAAACATTTATTTTAAGGCAAGAAATATCTTTTTATCTCTAAAAAAGGGACATTTGGCACCAGGTTACAAAAATGAATATTTAGTGCAATAAACAAACTCAAAAGAGCGTTTCACATAGATTTCCCTAAAAATTATCTTTCTTTTGTATTTAGATGCCCACTGTTATTATTCGGTTGGCCAGAGGTTCCTTTTCTCTCAAACCCTCTTGGTCAATTAACCTAATTAATAGTAAAAAATCTACTATTGTGTTTTATTGTACTCCCTCTGTTTCTAGTTGATGTCATGGAAAAAAATGTTTTTAAAAGGTTAATATTTCTAGTTCCAATGTATATTTAACTTAACATTTTCTATTTTATTCTTATTTATTTGTATAGTTTTACTTATAACTAATATTTTTTCTGTTACTTGATGTTTTAACTTTTTCATACATATTAAATTTTTTTAGTAGGTGTAAAATCTCTAAAAAATCAAATATTAAAAAAAAAAAGAGTATCTCTTCGGAAGCGGTATAAATATATACTAGAATTAATGAACCAGCGTTTTAACTGTAAACGCGACTCAATTTTGTCTGACCTTTATTTAACACAAGAAAAAAAATCTTGTAATAATTGGAGCATGCTGTATGCTGCGTAACAGTATATAAAAGTCAACCAGTAGTTTTGCTTTATAAGTTGTGTGTTTCAGCATTGCTCAGACGATTTCAAGAAGTAATTAATTCAATGATGATCACTTTGGATTTATATAAACATAGAGAATTACTTCAATCAATCCACAAGAAGAATCAAACGAGCATTACAATCAATTTCACAAGAAGAATAAACCGAGTATTAGTTACAACAACTTTGGAGAAATACAGAGAAAAAAAAAAGCATATATACAACCATATTTATAATCCGCGCAAGAAGTCCATTGGCCAAGCGTCAAGGATGAGTTGAATTGTCTTTTGAAGTCTTCTTACCAAGGAGAAAACAGAACGCCATAGACCACACCAACACATCCCTATACCTACTATCAAAGGAATCACATATCGAACACAACCAATGATAAAGAAAGCCACACATAGCCTGCAAAAAAATGGCGAATATTTATAATCCGTGCAAGAAGTCCATTGGCCAAGTCGTCAACGCTTAGTTTAATTGACTTCTGAAGTCTTCTTAGCAACGCCAAAACATAAAGCTATAGACGCTACACAACAACACATCCCTATAGCAATTATCCAAGGAATCACATATCGAATGCAACCAATGATAAGGAAAGCCACACATAACCTGCAAACAAAAAATATGGCGAATATTGATTATTACAGAGGTGAATTCTGTTTCTTTTTTTGGTAATTTATGTTTGATGCTTACCAGAAAAGTTGACTAGAATGATCGAGATCTGATGAGCTGAAAAGCAAAACGAAAAAGAAGGCTATGGTCCAAACTGCGAAGAACATATCAACAATCTTCTTCAAAGTAGATGTTACCGAGCTCATTCTGCTAGGGCTGCAAATCAATAAACAAAAACAACCATTATCATTAATCATTTCGCTTTCTAATCACTTAAACAAAATTCACATGTGTTTATAACTTATCTGCAATTATTACCTTAATGTGTCTGAGTTAGGATCATGCCTAAAACGCCAACATAAGATTGGGAGATTGATAAAACAAGCACAAACATAAGCGATTATCCATCTTTCTTCTGAATAATCACCTTTTGTCCTTTTCAGTATTATTATGGCTGCAATAATCTTTGCCAAGGTCGTGGTAAACTCTAGTGAGTTCACACAAAGTGCAAATTCTCGTGGCATTTCTGAATAAGTAAATTTAGAAGAGGAAGAGGCTCTAATGTCGACGACATGCTCAATATTGTTCAACGAAGGGGCCTCCATTGATGACTTTGGGTTTCTTCTACCTCTCTACTTCAAATCTGCGTTTATAGTCAAGCTTGCCTTAAGGCCTTGATATATACAACTTTCCAATTCTTAATTCGCTGGTGCCAAATTATTATTGTAAGACTCACTATAAACAAATACCAATCCTAAGTTTACAAGTTATAATTATTAGTTTCGTACTAAATTATAGGCTTGTACAATGAAACACAAACAACTAATTGATTTTTCTAATGATTTGGTGCTAACTTCTAATTTTCTAAGACCAACTACAAGTTCATAGTCTTTTATTATGTGCTAGAAAACTCTATGTAGTGCTAATTACAATGGATACACAAATCAGATCGATCTGTCGAAACCTTAATTTAGTGCTAAATTAATATTTAAATACCAAATGGTGACATTGACCAATTATAGGTCAAGTATAAAGTATTTTACGCAATTTTTAAGTTTTACTTGAAAATTGCCAAAATAACAAAGAAAAAAACAGGTTATTGTTTGACAATTGCCATTTTAACCCTATAAAGTAAATATGGAACAATATTTATTACTAAGAAACATTGCTAATAATATTATTATCATATTTTAATTTGTGTTATACGTTTATCTTCAAATTTGTAGGATTATATTAATTGTAAATTATCCATAACCCCCTCTTATTCTTTTTAATTCTTTCTTTTATTTATACATATATCAAATTTGTTATATGTGCACACAAAACCTTATAATGTTAATAGTAACATTATATGTACAAACAAAATATTACATTGCCAATTTAATAGATGTAAATGAGTAAACGAAAGTCAGATTGTTAATTTCAGTTTTGTAATTGTCATTTGGCCAATTTCAGAGTTATCTTTTTTCATTTGGCAATTATATAGCTAACTGGCCGAATTATTTATATTTAATTTTTCCAGTTTAAAACTCTGTAAACAATTTATGTTTCTAAGTTTCTTAACATCTCCAGAAATACTAATACAGCTGAATCAAGTCGTGAGCACTTAATGGCTAAATCGCAATTACATACTGTTGAAGACAAATATATGGATAACCTTTGATTATCTTGAACTCGTTGTTGCAGATTCACCGGATTCTGAATCATTACGAAAAAGAGATTGATAAAACGAGTGTTGTGAAAGGGACGACACAAGAAACGTTATAGAGTTCCCCAGAAAATCCAGGTACGTCTCTCTTCAGGTGATTAACCTAGAATTCACTATTCTTCTTTTTTGATTTTACAATGATTCGATTATACCTTACACTGTTCACAGATTCACTACAACAAAACATTAAATTAGCAACGAAATTTTATAACGTTTTAGGGAGGAAAGAATTTAGGGATCGGTTGCCAACGCTATTACGACGAAAAATGGTTTCGTTGTAATAACGTTGTAACTTTACAACGAAAATTTTCGTTGTAAAACAGTTGGCAATTTACGACGAAAGTACAACGTATTAACACGTTTGGTAAATTTCGTTGTAAAATCGTCCCTAAGTTGCAACAAATATACAGCGACTTTTATTTACGACGAATGCACAACATTTTAACATGTGTGATATAATTCGTTGTAAAAACGTCCCTAATATGCAACAAATTTACAACGAATATTGTTTACAAGTATTTAAAGACGAGTTTAAAAAAATATGTAAACACGTTTTCCACATACAAATGGTTGGTTGTTACAAATTTAATATTCATTGTAAATATGTCTCTAAATAAAAGGTTTCTTTGTAAAGTCATCCCTAAATTGCGACATGATTACAATGAAATATATTTACAATGATTTAAAGACGAAATTTGAAA